>CM075852.1:122770878-123005878 GCA_037975125.1 Latrodectus hesperus
CGATGCTTTTGTCATATTATTTGTTGTAAAATATCGAACTCCATTCTCTTTCAGAAATTTTTGCACTTTAGTATTCTTGAATTCAAAACCATTATCAGATTGCAGAGAGGACGGTTGCCGCTCTAAAAATATTGTTCGTAACGCTTCTACGATTTCATCACCACGTTTAGTTTTTAACGGTATGGCCCATGCATACTTTGATAAAATATCAATGCATGTCAATATGTAGCGAAAGCCTTGATTATGTTCTCTTAATTTAATCAAATCTACCAGATCACATTGCCATTGTTGATCAATAGAATATACAATCACTCTATTAGTTTGGAATTTTCTACGAACTGGTTTGTGTAGAGTATACGCGTCTACTCCTTTCAACCATTTCTGAATTGTTTTCTTCGGAATTGTTCCTCGAGCAGCACGGTATAATGCATTTAATCCACCGAAGCTTCCCGGCAGACTTGGATCTTGATATGTTTCCTCCATTGCAACATGAAATTTTATTATTCGATATGTTTATTTTAAATCTCATGATTAACTACGTAAAGTTAAATTCGCGCTTTGATTGAAATGTAATGTAAAGTCAATGGGTATTTTGTTATTTTCTGTGAATATATAAATCAAAGAAACAAATGCACACAAAGAAATATAGGCAAAAATAATAATAGTAAGCTCTACAGTGGAAAGCATAATCACAAATGAATGGTGAGTATAAAATCATTCGCTTTTATAGATAAACATACTTAATACTTAAAAACTACTTAGACACCAAGGCACAAATTCTTTTTTATTAGAACCTGGGTTCGTGTCTCAGTCTACAAATTTTTATTAACTAAACTAAAATTAAGGCAATTAACATTTGTTTTAAATTCCATTAATATTTTTAAATAATAAATTCTGTCAGTTGTATTCGAAAAATAATTAATCTTTCATACGGTAAAAATCTCTTTTCCAATAAAATTTAATTAATATTCTAAAATTCTCAACATTGTAATTTAAGTTCAGGATCCATTTTCCTTTAAAATAAAATATGTGTAAATTTTAAATTCTGAAAAATATATTCTATTTGAAATTAAATTCTATTACTTTAAAAATAAATTCATAATATATTACACTTTAAAATACATTATAATCCTTAAACATAAAAATTCTACTTAAATTCTCTACAAAAAATTCTAAGTCCTAATCATCCCCTCTGATTATAAACCATAAAAACCATTCCCTTCGTAAAGTCCGAGTAGCTCAGTCGATAAGATAACGGACTACCACGGCTGAGGTGCGAGGTTCTGTCCCCACGGATGGCAAAATTCAATTTTTAAAAATAAAAATATACAGTTCAAAATTAATCCCATAGAGGGCAGCATTAATATAAAAAGTTTGAAAATTCCTCCATAGATGGCAGCACTATTCAATGACGTCACACACTCTGATTAGTGATAAGAACCACGTGTACGATCACAAACATATGACGTCACTCTAAACCCTCGTATAAGACTACAAACCTATGACGTCACCGCTACTGCTGATAAGAGCCTGCTCCGCGCTCCGCGTGTCGCTGAACTCTCCTTTTCTCACTACTAGCGTGGAATAAATTTTAACAGAAGAGAAAATGGAGTTGACGCGAAAACATTTTGGCGCTATGATTTTCTACCGATTTCAAAGCAGGATTCAATCAAGAAGAATGCGTTCAACGCTTGAAATTAGCATTTGGTGTTGAATCTCCAGCTCGTGCTACTGTATTCAGATGGTTTAGAGAATTTAGAAGAGGTCGCAATTTTCTTCAGGATGAAGAACACACAGGAAGGCCACCGTCGACAGTAATCCCGGATAATGTATCTGCCATACAAAAAATGTTAATGGATGATAATCGCTGTACCTATCAAATGATACAGAAGGAACTTAACATTGGATCCGCAGCCATACACAAAATCATTCATGAAGAATTGCATATGAAAAAAGTAGTTTGCCGTAATCTAACTGAGCATCAAAAAGAGGAGCGTGTCAGAATCAGTAAAGAAACTCTTAATATGCTGAATGATGGTGGCCATCGCATCATTTCTAAAATTGTAACAGGTGATGAAACGTACATACCGTTTTTTTGACGTTCCAACACTTCAAGAAAGCAAAGTATGGGTCTTTGAAGGTGATCCCACGCTGACAATGGTGAAAAACAACGCGCACTGAAAAAAGTGACGTATGCCGTTTTCTTCAGAAGTACATGATTGGTCAAAGCCATCAAGTTGGAAGGACAGAAGACAGTAACAGCAAACTGGTATACCACTAAATGTCTTCCAGAAATTCTACAAGAACTGAATGTTAGGGGACTAATGCTTCACCATGACAATGCATCTTCACACACAGCCGGATTAACAGTTGAGTTTCTTAAACAAATACAAATTAAAGTGAGCGAACATCCGCCGTATTCACCTGATCTAGCTATGTGCGACTTTTGGTCAGTCTTTAATCTAAAAAAGAACTTACGTGGACGTCGTTTTCATTCAGAAGAAGAGATTGATGTGGCAATAAATGCATTTTTTTCATCTATTCGAAGGAATGAATGGCTTGAAGCATTTAATCTGTGGAAAATTCGTCTACAAAAGTGCATTGATGCTGGAGGAGACTACTTTGAACACACCTAAAATTTTGTAAGTATAACTTAAAAAAATCTAGTTGTATCTCAAACGAGTCAATATCAAATACGAGTGACCCTAGTATTTGCTAGAAATAAAGAAGCAGGAAAATGCTCTTAATATTATTCCTTATTAAAATGAAGTTGTTTATCATTGGAAATGTTGACGAGAAATTAGAATAACTAGATTTAATCAAGCATGTTGGATTTCATTACTAGTTAATTTAGTTGTTTATCAATGATTTAACAAATCAGTAATTTTGTTGGACTCCATGACAAGAATATTAAATTTCATCTATTATTATGGACCTTTTAAAATTTGAATATGCAAGTTAATTCCAATAATTTTAGGTTTGTACAGATTTATATCATAATTTTGCTTTTACTGAAAGTTATAAGTTAAATAGTGGCTGCTGATGCTAATTGATTAATCTGAAGTTACTTAAAATTTTGATGAAGTGTTTCTTATAATAAATTTATGTAAATTGGTCCAGTTTGCGTCGATAATAAACTTCTTTATCAGTATTACAGCCTTTATAAATCCTGTTTGTGCTAACTAGCAGAACCTGTCTCTATGAGCATTTGCCATTTTCTCTTTTTCAACATCTTGAGATATCTTTTTCCCATCTTTTAGGTGGTATTTCTGAGGATTTTTTTCAATAATTTGGAAAAAGTTAAATTTTAACTTGGTTGGATAGTATTTATAATCGTATATAAATTATTCTAAGCTTCCCTTATATAGCTTTTGTGTTTGTTACATTATAGTTAAAAATGAACTAAATAATAGATAAAACCTTTGATTTTCACCATAATTTTTACCAATTTCATTTTCATTAATTTGTGTGAGCTGAAAAGTGCTTCTAAAAGTTCTGCTTAGTTAAAGGATTATGTCATATAGACATGTTTACATATATATATATATATATATATATATATATATATATATATATATATATATATATATATATATATATATATATATATATATATATATATATATATATATATATATATATATATATATATATATATATATATATAGTATATACATATATATATATATGTATATACATATATATATATATATATATATATATATATATATATATATATATGTATATATATATATATATATATATATATATATATATATATATATATATATATATATATATATATATATATATATATATATATATATATATATATATATATATATATATATATATATATATATATATATATATATATATATATATATATATATATATATATATATATATATATATATATATATATATATATATATATATATATATATATATATATATATATATATATATATATATATATATATATATATATATATATGTATATATATATATATATATATATATATATATATATAATATATATATATATATATATATATATATATATATATATATATATATATATATATATATATATATATATATATATATATATATATATATGTATGTATATACATATATATATGTATATACATATATATATATATGTATATATATATATATATATATATATATATATATATATATATATATATATATATATATATATGCCGATTGCATCATTTCATATAATTTTAAATATGTATACACACATAACATAATCAGGGACTTAGTGAATCAAGATTGTTTCTCAATTCAAAAACGTGTCTTTTGTATTTTCACTATAATTATTATCATATTTTATACAGAATATGTTGATCGTTGGTAATCACACTATATGATATTGTAAATAATAATGTTGATGCTTCAAATAAGAGTTTTTATAAATTCTAAATAACATTGTATTTTACATTTATCCCAGAGTGTAAATAATAATGTTGATGTATGATATGTTAAATGTTTCTTCAAATAAGAGTTTTTATAAATTCTAAATTACATTGTATTTTACATTTATCCTCGAAAAAAATAACTTTTCATCTATGTATTTGAAATTTTTTAAAGTGAGCTGAAGTTCACAAGTCTTTCTTCTGACAGCATATCTAAGACCGACATGCATTGATTTACAATGCATTTAAAATGCTCGAAACTTGCTATTTTAAAAATAGCAATTAATTTTAAGAAGCCAGAAAGGAGGTAGGATATTGTTTCTAATACCTCGCTACTAGGATTTTAACGATTCAGCATTACAAGGGCTTAAATTTTTACAGATTTATATCATTGGGCATCAAGTTTGTGTTCCATCGTGAAAGAAGTAGTATAAACATTGAAAAACTAATATTTTTAAACTTTTATTTAAGAAATTTAGTATCATTTGCTTGTTATAAATATACTATTGTTGTAATAAATGTTGTTACAGTAAAATATGTAGCTTCAATTTTATACATTAATTATTACAACAATTTTTGTTATATCCACTTCAGTTGTCATGTTGAACAATTATATTCATAAAAATCAATCAGTATTTATTAAACAATATTTTTATATTTGTAAATATTAGATATTTTCTACCATAGAAATAATACCTAATTTTATTTCACAAGGTAATATGTGTTGATGTTATATCTCTTGATTTACGAATCAATAATTTGGGGAGATTCCAAAGAGATGATCTAGTCTGTAACTGATTTGACTTAGTGTGAATGCAGCAAGATTCACCGTGTTCTTAAGAATTCTAATTTTTTACCAGATGTCTATCAAGTTGCATACCTATGAAAAATAGTAACATTCATTAAGCAAATAAATCTTTTTTATCCAAAATTTAAAAAAAGGATATCTACGCATCAAAATCATCGACTGACAAAAACATCCTTAGGAACTCGCAAGATGTTATTTATTATTTAGGAATTCAAAAATATTTTTGTAGAAATTTTGATGTTCTAAAATATTATTTGACTTGATATTCATTTTTCATAGTAATTATAAAACATTTTATTTAATAAAGAATATTTTCTCTGATAAATAAAAAAAGTGAAGTTTTTATCTCATTTTGACTAAAATGTAATTTTAGAAAAAATTACTCTCTATAAAAAGGAAATTATATAAAAGTGTAATATTATTAATAAAAACTTCTCAAATTATAATAAAAACACAAGTGAAAATTTTTATTTAAATGTTCTTGAAATTTGCATTTTCTAATAATCAATGAAAAGTATTAAACTACAAAAAATTTCATTTCAAATAAAATGAATGGATGGATATAAAGCATTTCATTTCTTAATTTTTTAATCATTTACTTTTATAATTACAATTATTATTATAAATATATAAGTTATGCCATATTCTAATCATTGAAATTTCGTACAGACAACAAGTATATGATAATGGAATTATAGTTCCAGGAATATTTTGTCAAGTAAATAAACTATATCTCAGAGTTTATTCTTTTGCGGAGCTCCTAAATTATAAGTTCCTTAAACTACCAGGGCTGAGTTCAATAAAATCCGAGAATAATATAATAGGTATTTAAGTATATCATTATATATACATTCGATATATACCTTTAGGGCTTCAGTGAAGCTAAATCTAGATGATATAATGAATCTGTAGAAAACTTCATTTTAAAGAATAATACTCATTATAAATAATTAATGTTGCATAAAAAATTCTAATGATTTTGATTTTAAATGTTTTCACTTGCTGATTAAATTAACTTCACTTGAGCCCCGTCCTTATCAAACAAAGAAGGGACCCGACAAGGATGAAAAAACTATAAATGTTAAAAGAATGAAATAACTTAAATATGTTGTGATTTTTATATTCATTTCATTTACTAATTATTGTATCAGATTATTGTATTATTGTATCATTTCATTTACTAATCATTAAATGTATCAGAAAAATAAGGAATATAAAATGTAACTTAAAGAAGTTATTGAGAGTTAAAACTTCTGGGAGAAGTTCTTATACATCGCCCCAGAAAAAAATAAAGCTGTTTTCAGCTGAAGCTCTGTTGTAACCTCTTAGTCAACTGCCGCGGTACACTCTTGAAAAAATTCGCGTGGAAATGTATTTCTCATTAGCGGTTTTCTTTGTCTGAAAATGTTTGTGTTCAGCGACAGACTGACCTCCAACAAAAGATTTTTTTTTTCAAGATAGCACTGCAACATCCAATCAAGAAAATTGTGCTCCTGGAATCGATATAACGCTGGTAATAGAAAAGTGATTACCTCCAAATGCTAGGAAAATCCACAATTTCCTTTTATTTGAACTATTTACCCGGTTAGAATATCATCATTTCTCACTCACACATTTTCGCTTTTAGCGTTATTTCGTTAAAATCTTCGTTAGAAATGTTGACTTTCGAATAAATTTTATTTCCTGCCTACAACTTATTCTTTACATTTTGCTTATTCAGCAGATTTTTTAGCCATTATACAAATATTTATTAAACAAACATGTATAGTTTTGAAATTTAAAATCAAATCGCTTTTTTAAAATTATTTATTTGAAATCAAAATATTTAAAATTTAAAGATTTTGGAAAATAATTTTTATCTGACTTGTGTAATTTTGTCTCCTTTATACTCGTATTAATAGATTATGTTGAAAAATTCTTTTTTCAAAGCTTAAAAGATCAAAAGTATTTAATATATGTACACATAAAATGTTTCTTGATAATTAATCTTTTACAAACATTATATTTCAGTTTATATGATAATAGCATGTTTAGCTTAGAAATTATTTTAAAGAAATATAATGAAATAAGGCAAAATTATTATGGTTTGTAAAAAGCTACAGTTTAGTAATATTTTTGAATATTATAAAATTTTCGTAAAATGATTCAGAATAAAAACACGTTCTTTTTCCAGAAGTTCTTTGATTTTTATGTCATTTTCATTTTTCATTTTGATGCCTATTAAAACCTCAAATGGTGTTAATTTGGTGGCTGTTGATATGCTGCTTATTGCGTTACGAATGGGTTGCGTGTTTTTTGTTCATTAATAAGTCCTATTGCCTTTAATATTTTATTTTAACAATAACAACTAAACAAATGACAATTTTCATGATTACATTCCATAAAATTAAGTTCCACACCATAGTACACTGGTGCCAATACGGTCTTCATTCGACCGCATCCAAATAGCAACTGGGCTAGATTCCCCATCGGATAGGGAAGAATCGCTTCTCATTCCCCTTTAGGGATTTACTGTGGCTGAGTTGCCACAGTGCTGTTGATAACTCGTTGTAGTGATGATGTGTACTTGTACCACTGATTAGGATTTTCAATTGTTAGTTTTGTTAAAACTGATATTAATGTTCCTTGAATTTTTTCAACTTGTCCATTGCCGCGTGATTCTCCTGTGGTGATTAAAAATAATTTCGATGTCTTCTTCTTCTTTGCAATATTTTTGAAATTCTGTTGAAGCAAAAGCTGGTCCTTTATCACAAATTATTCGTCGTGGGTTTCCGAAATTTACTTGTTGTAGTTTCAATTTTTCTAAGTCATCACATGTTGAAGTGGATTTGACTGGATAAATCCACACAAATTTTGTAAAAGCATCTGCTACTGTAAAAATGTGTTTGTAGTTTTTGTTGGTGGATGGGAGTGGTCCTAGGAAATCTATGTGGTATGTGTCCAGCGGTAAGTCTCCTTTTGGAATTGGATGTAGGAATCCTTCTTGTTTGCCAAGTTTTATTATTACTATTTTTTTTTCGATGAAAGTATGCAGTGGATGCAATTTGTGATAACATTTTCAACAGTCTTCCGTATATTGGGGAAATAGAATTGTTGTTTGATCAAATCTTCTGTTTTGTTTATACCAAAATGTCCTTTAGAATGTTCAAGTTGTACGATTTGTTTTTGCATATCCAGTGGAACTATGATAAGTTCTTGATCGTTCACCACTTTGTACTAAATATCTTTTTTTAATGTAAAATCAGTTGAAGTAAATGTTTGAAGTAATTGCTTAATGCGTGACGTATACTCATCTTTACTTTGTGCTTCTTTTATTTTTTGTGTTATTTCGTTGTATTGTATGATCATGGTTGGGTAAGGGTTGAGAGCATCCACATGTTGCATTTGTCGTGCTGGTCTGTGGAATATCTAGTAATCAAAATCTTCCAAGAAGCGAGCCCATCGTGCTATTTTGGGTGGTAAGTCTTTTTTAGACATTGTTTTTTGGAAAACTTGACAATCTGTGTAAATTTGGAATTTTGTGCCTACGAGGTAGTGTCGAAAGTTTTTCAATGCTGTGATTATCACCAAAACTTCTGGTTTATACCTCGAATATTTCTCTTCTTGTAGAAATGTTTTTCTGCTCATGTAGTATATTGGATGGAAATTATTGTCAGAATCCATTTGAAGGAGTATGGCACCGAATCCTTTCGAACTGGCATCGCAGTGTATTTGTAACAGAGCATTTTGCTGAAAAAGATGCAGTACAAGTCTGATGACAGGATTAGTTTTAAAGTTAGTAAAGCTTGTTTTTGTTCAGAGCCAAATGTAAATGCGATTTTGTTTCGTAAAAGGTCATTTAAAGGTTTTGCGATTAATGTAAAAATCTGTCTTTAATAAATTTTCGGAAGTAACCAATTAGTCCTAAGAAAGGTTGAATGTGTTGAATTATTTTAGGTTCAGGAAAATTCATAACTGCATTTGTTTTAGTTGTTGAGGTACAAATGATTCCTTGCTCGATTATATGACCAAGAAAATTTATTTTACGCTGTAGAAAATTACACTTTTTAAAGTTGAACTCTAATCCATAATTCGAAGCAACTTGGAACACTTTTTCAAGCTTTGAAATTCCTTCAGATTCAGTTTTTGATGGGATAATGAAGTCATCCATGTAAATAATAACAGTATTGTCTTTAATGAGTTCTTTGAAGACAGTTTGAACGTATTTTTGAAATAATTGGGGAGAATTGCATAGACCAAAGGGAAAATTTTATAAATTCACATTGTCCGTTGTGTGTTTTGAAGCTGGTGTATTTACGACTATCAGGTTCAACGGATAAATGGAAAAAACTTGGCTTGAGATGGAGGTTTGAAAAAAAATTGCTTCTTGTAGGTTATAAAAATATCTTCGATGAGGGGTAGTGGAAATCTTTGCTTAATAGTCTTTGAATTAAGAGCATAGTGATCGACACAGAGTCTTATTGATTTGTCTTTTTACTTCAATAAGACCAACGGTGCGGCGAAATCTGAATTAGATTCACAAATGATATCATCTTTTAGCCACTGTTCAATCTTCTTTTCAACTAAATTTTTCTCTATCTGTCCTAATTTTCCAGGCGGAAATGCGATAGGTGTGTCGTCGGTAAGAATTATTTTCATACGTAAATTAATATCTTTAATTTTATTCGGCTTAAAAGATTTAATAATTTGTTCTATACGTTTGAGCGTATTAACGTTTAAAATATGTGGTAAATCAACTTCAATGTGGATATTTAAATTCGGTAAATAACCGACTTTATTTTCGAAAATTGAGCATTCGGTATCTTCATATAAATGATCGTTCCCCTTTTTGAAAACAAGTGGCTGTGTTTAAATCGGAAGTTTCTCTTTTGGGGCAATGTGAAGTGTTAAGTAACGTCACTTCCTTATGAGGTGAGGGTCCTTCACTAGCGTCTAGAGAGAAAGAGAGCGATTCATAAGCAAACGAATCATTCAACGCATGCGCAGTTACTTAGAATAGCCATCAATCTGCGAATGCGCTTATGTTTTAGGAAAAGCGACAGTGGATGTGTTTATTTATAGCTGAAATATTAATCAGTTACAATTTTGTTTTCGGCAAGACCAAGATATTGGACAATTATTAAACATAATTATGTTGCCAGAAATGGATTTTCTGTCATTTGGGTTTGCACCCCATTTAGCATCTGCATAGATATTTAAGCATGAATTTTTATCCACACACTTTTTATATTCCAGTTTTAAAGTGAAGTACCTTTCAGGTATCTTAAAATTCTTTTCAATGCACTCCAAGCACAATCAGTAGGGTGTTCTTGAAGTTGGCTCAAACAGTTTACAGCATAAAGGATATCAGGACGAGATGTATATGCTAAATAAATTAAAGATCCTATTAGTTCTCGGTAGGGTCCCCAAAAAACACTTCCATCTTTTAGCACACTTTTAGCATCAAATATTTTTAATTTGTTCAATAAATTCAAAATATATGTTTCTTGATATAGATACAGTCCATCAGGTGTAAATGTTATTTTAATTCCTAAAAATTCAGAAACTGTTCCGGATTTAGATATTTCAAATTCTTCTGATAATAATCCAATTATAATTTTGATTTCACTATCATCAGTACCCGCAATTAATACATCGTCCACATAAAGTGCCATTAGAATTCTTTTACCTTTAGACTGACGACTAAAAATGCATTGTTCACTATTTAATGGCTTAAAGTTTAATTTGAGAATGAAATTTAAAACTTTTACATACCATTGACGAGGTGACTGCTTAAATCCGTATGAGCTTTTCTTTAACCGACACTTCCTGCCCCTATTATCATCATATCCTTCTGGTTGATCCATGTAGATAATTTCTTTTAATTCACCATTGAGAAATGCAGTTTTAACATCCAGTGAATAAACTTTTAAATTTTCTTGAAGAATAATAGTAAACACACTATACGTAATGCAGGAATACTGATAACTGGTGAAAATGTTTTATCATAATCCACTCCTTCTTTGCATAAAACCACGAGCAACAAGTCGAGCCTTACATTTTCCATCTCGTTTTTCTCGTAGAACCCATTTGCATGAAATTGCACGTTTCCCATATGGTAATTCTTCAAGACACCAATCTTCGTTCTTTTCCATGGACTGCATTTCTTCATCCATTGCTTTCTTCCAAAGATTCTGTTCTTCCTCTGGCTTTAAGCGACAACGAATCTTCAAAAATTACCATTGCTTCATAAACTTCTGGTTCAGGATATTTAACTGGTGGTTTCTTTTGCCTTTGTGGCCTTTCTAAAATTCCTTCTGTAATAATTGTTTCAGAAATATTTTCTTTACCACCAATTTCTTCACCATCATCTTCATTTTCCGAAATAATGGAATCCACATTCAGAATATTTTTATCTTCTAAATCCAATTTTCTTTCTTCGTTAAATACAACGTTCCTTGATCACTATTCTCTTTGAACCTGGATCCATTAAACGATATCCCATAGTCGAATATCCCACAAATATCATTCTGGTTGACTTCTTATCTAACTTCTTCCTTTGAGAGGGAGGAACCAACATGCATGCATCGCATCCAAATACTCGAATGTTTTGAAGATCGGAATCTTTATCATATTTTAATTTATAAGGAGCACTGTTCTCTATGGATCTACTGGGAATTCTATTTCTTAGGTATGCAGCAGTTAAAATTGCAAATCCCCAAAATTTCTTGCTAAGTTTTGCTTCAAATATTAAAGCTCGCCCTTTTTCTAACAATGTACGATTGGCACGTTCAGCAACTCCATTTAAAGGTGCGGTGTAAGGAGGAACTGGATTTATTGTAACACCAAATTTAGTAGCACATTTGATGAGTTCACCACAAACATATTCTTTTGCATTGTCGCACCTAATTTTCCGTACTGAAGGATTTGCTTTTAAAAAGCATCTTAATTCAGTCACAACATCACTTTTTCTTTTCAGCAAACGAACTTCCATAAAACGTGAATAATCATCAATTAATGTCATAAAATAACGCTCACCTGTAGCCATAGGTGGATCAATAGGGCCACAAACATCTGTGTGAATCAATGTCATAGTGTCGGATGCCCTTCGTCCAGGACCTTTTCCTATAGGAGAAGCACTTTGTTTGGCAAAAGTACACACTTCACAAAATTTATCAAAGGTAGGCAATCCAAGTTCTTTTAAGGCTTTATTAGAGGAATGTCCAAGTCTTCTGTGCCATAAATCCAAGTCATTTTCTTTCGCAGTAGTGGAAATTTCACAATTTGGAACAAAGTCACAAATATATTGTCCACTATCATCACGATAACCCAAACAAATGTTTTCTTTCTCATTTTCGATGAACACTTTTTTATTTCTAAAAATAACACTATATGCACCTAATTCAATATTCTTTACAGAAATTAATTTTCCATTGAGTTCAGGAACAAAAAGTACATTTTCTAAAGTTATGTCAATTCTATTATATGTTTTGCCTTTTATACTTCCAATACCTTTCACTTCCAGTGCAGTGGAGCGGGATGCACATCGAATAGTTCCTGATGACGGTTTAATGAATGAAAACCAGTCTTTCTGAGAGCACATATGGGATGTTGCCCCGGAATCAATAATGAACTTTTTCGGACTTCCGAAAGTCAAATTGCCAGTAGCAAAAGATAGAGCAGAAGAATATTTTTCATCAGTCTTAGATTCAGATTTGAATTTACATTCCTTTTTAAAATGACCAACACCACCGCAATTATAGCCTGTTTTCTTTTTACAGAACTTAGCAGTATGTCCTTTCTTTTTACAATGAAAACATGTGAGTTCTTTTCTCGTAGTGTTCTTCTCTTTAATGAAGTTACAAAGAAAGAAATTACACATATACTAAACTAAGAGAACAGAACATGGTGTATTTATAGATTTTGGACGGCTTGAACACAACCACCAATCAGAAGCCAGCGCAGAAGACGATTGGTGTAAAATTAGCGGACGTCTTAGAAGACTACAGTTTTACAGACGAAAAGAGACTGACTTTGTGTTTCTTTGCGATTAGTTGCATTATATTATTTACAACAGGTTGAGATCGAAATCGGAACCTGGCATTTCGATGAGAGTGATTATTCCACGGATTCTATTTTCTAGAGCGATCTTCTATTATATATTCTTGCAAGCAGCAAAATCAATCAGCAGCTCAGCAGAATGAAACATCCTTTCCCTGGGCAGTGATTGGGTCCTCACTGGGTTGCTGGGGCTCCGCTGGTTGGGGATATGTCCACGTTCATCTGAGACGTCCAACGTCCTGCCGCTGGTGTGGCGTGGATGTGATGAGGGGAGTAACAGCTCGGGCATGACCTCGTCCCATGACCGCAGCTCAAAATGACGAGGCACTTGATGATGGCCGAGTATTCCAAACCCTTCAGGTACAGTCCGGAGGTCCTTATATTCCTATAAAGACATGCTCTGTTTTGATCGTCCATTCTTATTTTGATCCAAATTAATTCAGGTTCGAATTGTTGAGAGAGGCTCTAATCTACATGCATTGCAACTCTTTCAGACACATTTAAATTTCTTTGGAACTATTTTTAAGATTGTTTATAGTCCGTGAGAATCAATAATCCACTGTATAAATTTAATAAAGCTTTTATTTTTTTTAAAAAAAACAACCATATTTATTTTTTTAATATGTGACCAAAAAAAACTATGGCTAAAAATATCCATAATTATTTTTTTAATAATTGATAAGCCAATATTTCTTGAAAAGTAATGTCAATATTAAATGCATTACTGTTATTCCATAAAATATTAAAAAAGGGGGAGGGAAACAGCAATTAACATATTTTATGGCTCAGTGAATGCATTTATCGCTTAATTTACTTTTTTCCGAAACACTTCGAAAATTCCCTTTTCATAGAAGCACACACACATTCAACCATGAAACGAAAACAATACAATCTTGTTTCTTGATTTATTTCTGGCGATTTTCGAGGCGAGAAAACTGGTTGGCTGGCTGATTTTTCCGCCAACCACCTTTTCAAATGCTATACAATGGACCTTACCGTCAGGTACTCTCACTTTCAGAATTAGCTTCCTACTTGTTGGGTGTGCGTTAGAAGTGGAAAATTCTTTTCGAATCACGTTGCTTTCGGTTTCTCCCTTTTTCTAGGATTCAGTTCGCACCTGAAAGATTCAAAAGGACCATTTTTATCGAGGCTGGTTTTTTAGTCAGTTTCTTTGAACTCGCATGTTTAGTGAAAAAAATTTAAAATCCGCTGAAAGAAGACTATTTGGATAACTATTACGAGCAACATTTCCGTGTTTTTCCTCTAAATGACTTGATTTGCACTTAGATTACATGATACGCAGACGATATGTTGTGAACTGGAATAGCATTCTCGAGCTGCTCTGCAAGTGTGTTGAGGGAGCACCCACATGCTCGATTCCGGGGGCAGTTTTTCGGACAAAGGGTGACATCGCTGTGAAATAATGAGTTCGCTTTCTGGCATCAAATGTTGGGGAGAGCCTTTGCCTCCCCAAGAGTTCTTGCGGAAATACGGACTTCCCCAGATAGTGAGAGTGTTTGAAAATAACAAAGTCCAAGGACCCGCGCGTGTGGATTTGGACAAGCCGCTGCTTCTGTACAAGGCCTATGTGTGCCAACAGGTGCACGCTCGCAGTATTGACAGAGATAAAGATGGGAGTATTACATGCGTTGGCCCACCCCTCGTCTTGCCCGACACTTATACTGGTGAGTATCCATACTCTGTTTTCGAAAACTAACATTCATTTACTAATAAATGGACCGCCAATGAAGTAGTATCTTTAAAAATATTAAATTTTTAAGTTATGCAAGGAATTCAGTGTTATAAAAAATATCTTAATGCGAAGGTTAACCAATGCTGGTTTTAAGGATTTTCTGTTGAAGATTCAAATTCTTAAAGACTGTCCTGATAATGAGGAAGCGAGGGGAATAAATATGAAATTTAATTATTTAAATTTTTTAAACATATTCATAATTGATTTAAGAATGTTAAAATAAATGTTTTAAGAAGTATCCTATTAATGGCTATTCTTATCGAATAAATTTAAACCTTAAATGTTCATATTTTGTCAGTTGAAAAAATGAGACTACTACAAATTATTTTTGTTCAGTTGAAAAATTTAAATAAATTTAAGAATTTAAACTATTTCATTTTGTGTTTACAGTTGTACTTTATGTAATATCCAAACCTGGCGTGATTGTCCGGATAGAAATATTAAGTCTAAATTCTCAAAGACTGAAGCATTTTTTTTTAGAAATCTTAAACTTGAAACTCATTACAACACTCGGAGTGTTTGAAGGAAACTTTTATCGAATATTAAATAAAATATGAATTTAAAAATAATGCTTTAAAAATATAAATAATATGGTTCTAAATTTTTAGTGCTGATTGCATGGAAGACTTGAATGTCATCCAAATATTGCACTCCCTCGATCGGCAATTTATTTTCCAACTAAATTAAAAATTTTCTTATTTACAAATATCAAATAAAATATTTCAAATTGATGAAAATGAACCCAAATAATTTGTGGTCTGTTTTTCAATGGACGAAAATATGAATGTTTGAAGTATAAATTTCTTCTAATGTGTATTCATTACAAAATATCCTTAAAAATATATTAAGTAATTTAAATTTTAATGATTTTTTACCTTACATATAAATTACAAATATTTAGATTTATATTAAGTGCGTACTGAGTTTGATTTATTATAGATTGAGAAACCTGGAAAGAGTTCGAAATGTAAAAATAGTGATAAAAATGAACTGATATGCCTACTTATTTTAAGGTGTAACTTTTAATTTGAATTCAGAATTTCAAATTGAAATTCTCTTTGTAGCAGTTGCAACCAAACAACTGGAAGTTTATTAGTTATAGGACAAAAGAGTCTTTCATTTGCGCCCTATACTGTTTACAAAGAAATCAAGCAATATAATTTACAAGTTTTATTAATGTGTATATTTCATCATTTCGAATATTCAAATAATTTCTTATGTTTATAAATTATTTCGGTTAATATCTTAATTTGAAAAGTGTATTTATTTTAAATGCATGTCTGACTTATAGCGAACTTAGGGGAATATAAAAACAGATTTCATGCCAAGAAAGTAAAAATTAAAGTGTAACTATTGCTGCCTTTTTATCTGAGATACTAACAGTAATCAGTTTTCAAATCAATTTTATTGCGTATTGAAGTTCCGCTTGAAAAGCCAACGTGTGTGGAAATTCCACTTTCATTCTATGTTTAGTATAAATTTCAGTGGGAATTCGATTCCTTTGATACAAGTTTTTCTGCAAAATATTCAATTCATTCTCTTTATATTTTGTGAAAGTTCATGTATTAAATTGAACCAAATCATTTTATTATGCATATATGCTATTTCGAAAATCATAAATGTTTTTATTTATTTTTTTACTATAGAAGTTGCATATTTTTAAATATTTATAATTGGTAACGCTCACAAAATGAAAATACAAGAGAGGTGTAAAAGCAACTGCGTAAAAGTTGTTTTTAGAGGTTCGTGAAAACGAGCGTCCACTGCATTCAGTAGAAACAACTTGTTCACTTGGAATGGTAGGCCTCGATTTCACTTCATGTGCAAAAGATGACCGTTGATCCACAGCCCTTTAAGTTCTTGAATTCGATTCTCATGTTGGATATAAATCTTGTGATTTGGTATTGTATATTAAGCCATAAATTTTCATCGAATATATCCTCGTGTGCAAAATCGGTGCATCTTAAAATACCAGTTTTATTTATTTTTTAACCTTGCACAACAAAACCTGGGCAACTAATCTTGTGTGTGTTAAAGAACGACCCGTTAAAATTTCATGCAAGTTTGGGTACATTCAAATTGTTGTGGTGAAGTATACACATTGCATCCTTTCTGTGTTCATACCACCTTTTAATTGAACCTAATTTATTTTATAATAGTTTTGAAAAATCAACTAGTACGATACTTTTACTAGCATTATACTTTTGAAAACATTCCCAAGCAAATTATGTGGCTACAGTAGTGGGCGTTAAAGAAATTAAATAAAAAATTTTAACAAAAAAGTCGGTGATATTGTGGGATTGATAAAATTTTTTTTAATAGTTCTGATCAAGACAAGCGAAGAAAGGGTGAACCGATTACGAACTGAGAACTAATTCACTTTCATTTATAAAAAAAGATATTTAAATTGCTATTTTAAAATGTTTTTACGCTGAAGAATATGCAGAACCAAATTGTACAATTTTGAAATAGAGTGCGCCATGTTTTCTCCTAATTTTATTAAAGTAAAAAAGGAGGGATAAATTTGCTAAGCCTAATTTATAATTTTTTGGTTCACTTTAAGATTTTTAAAACCTTTAATAACTAAATATTTTTAATACAATAACTATTAAATGAGGAGTCTGAAAGTAGTTTTGCTTACATGAAAATTGTTTATTTTAAATGTCAAATCAGGGCTTGTAAATCTTCGAGATTAACAGATATTTTTCCAAGTTTTTGAAGTTAAACCTTCAAAGTATAGTTTTCACAGTTAGAGAAGATCCATTGATGAAGATGTTCAGTTGGTAACTGCTCTGAAATAACGACTTAGAAAAGCATTTTGAAGACCAATTTAATGATTATATAAATTACACAAAATTTTTTCTAAAAATATATATGTTGAGAATTTCGGAACACATATATTTTTAGTAGGATATCTTTCTTGAAATTTAATTTCTATATACAACAGAAGGACATTTAATTATAATTCTATAATAACTTTCAAAAGTGAATAAAACCCTTTGATTTGTGAATTTATGTGCACCAAAGTGTTTTTGCAAGACATTTTCTGATGCATTTAAATTTGTTTTATTGAAATGTTCTTCACACAGCACTAAAAATTAAATTCTTATTTCTAGATAAAGAAATGAATGCAGTTTTTTATAGTTATAAAATACTTCAGGGATAATTTTATATTCATTACAAATATGGTTTTGCCAGACGTCTCAGTTTTTGGATAAAATTCCGGTCTATTTCACATCCTGGTAAAGATTTTGATTTTATACACGAACAAAAACGTGTAAAAATAATTGTGAAGGATAATTTAAAATAATTTGGCAATTCTGTACTGCAGGAAAAGTAAAGAACTATAGAAGAGTGACAATTATCTCACACTATTACCTTTTTGCTGATAAGTGATATTTTTTATCGTTTCACCAACCGTAGCCAGGCGCGTTGTTTGCAGTCGGAAGCAAAAAGAGAAAGATACGATTATTTCAAGTGAAGTGGAGTTGCCGGCTGGCTGGTTGATGAGGTCCCTGGATCGACGATCCTCAACCCTCAGTAGTGGCTAGATGTGAGCAGAGGACTATGGCTGATACTGATTGGCTTAAAGTATGCTGTGCATTTAATGGGCGGGGCTTAGAGAATTTTAAACTTAAGATTAAAACTTAAAATTTAGGTTAAAATTGCTGTAATTATTTGGTTTATTTATTAATTTATTATTATTATTAATATTACATTTTTTTTTTTTTTTGTAGAAATATATGTATAAATGATTTTAAAGTTTACAATTAAGTTTACTTATACATGCATGAGCTGGTTAGTAGTGAGTGTTTAACATAGATGCATTGCTATATACAGAAGATAATATTTACAACACTAAGATATATATACAATATTTTTTTTTTCACATTTTTTCTTTATTTTATTTTTTTTTATAAGCATAAATATGTACAAGAATTGCTTATTTTTTTTACATTTTTTTTTTCCCTAACAAGATTTTTTTTTTTTCACACTTTTTTCTTGGTTTTATTTTATTTCTTATAGTTAACTATATACAAAAAACACAATTTTATTTTACATTTTTTTTTTCCGATTATAGTGGTTAGTATATTTGCTCATGCATGTTTGCTATGGCGGTTGGTGAGGAAACTTTTGTGAATATTGCAGTAATGCTCTGGGGCGTTGTCGGTTACTAGTACTGAGGTCGTTATAGGACGGAATATTGATTATTGATTGATTTTTTGTTTTTTCAAGATTTTTGTACATGTTAAACATTATATTAGCAAAGTAGGTCCGAATAAGGGGTAGTTTGATTTCTTTTCTAATTTTTTCATTTCTATAATACCATGGTGCTTTAACAGCAAGCCGAATGGTTTTGTTTTGGAGGGTTTCAAGTTTTTTAATTTTTGAATCATGGGTGTAACCCCAGACAGGACAGGCATAGGACAACAGTGGTCTGAGATATGCTTTGTAAATGAGCACTTTATTTTCAGTTGATAGATTTGAGTTCCATTTTAGTAGTGGATATAATGAGGCTGATCTTTTTTTGAATTTTTCAATTATGTAATTTATGTGTGGATGCCAGGTTAATTTTTTGTCTAACGTGACTCCTAAATACTTGCAGGTAGAAGACCAAGGGATCATTTTGTTATTGATTTTTACTTTTTCTACAGTTATTGCATGTTTTTTTGTGAACATTATTGCGATGCTTTTGTTTTCGTTAACTAGAATTTTCCATTTTTTGAACCAGAGCTCAAGACGCTGTATGTGTGTGTTTAAATTTTTTGAGATGGTTGACATTTTTCTTTGTTGAGTTAAAATCATAGTGTCATCTGCAAAAAGATGTAGTGATGTTTTTGGGTGTTTTGGTATATCGTTCACATAGATTAAGAAGAGTCTTGGTCCTAATTTTGACCCCTGCGGTACTCCCGCTAAGTATTTCAAGTGAAGAAAAATGGCCTGCTTGGTCATTTCAATGGTAACCGTACTCCCAGCAGTGTTGAGAGTGCCTTCTGCTTACTCGGGGCTCCAGCAGAGAGTGTTTTCTTGGATGGACCACGCATGCGCTGAAGGTTTGGATGAAGGAATCGAAAGGATAGAGGATTGATTAGCTCGTGAAGATTTTTGCAACAAGATTAAAACCAACAAAGACTTTAAAAAACGTTCTGGCCAATAAAAAGTAAATATTGCTCAAGTTTTTATTCCTCATTCGAAGCGATTCTTCGACTTGAGCAACTCACAAGCGTTGAGGTGTCGTCGGCAGTGTTTATCTGCTTCTCATTTATTATTCTTGTCCTTGGGGAGATGGCATCCGGTTGAACATTTCAGACATCTGACAGGCCTGATAATTAGTATTTGAAATGTAAAATAGGAGAGGTTAAAGATAATTAATTTATCTAAGATTTTGATAATACAAATTTTATTTGTAAAATATTCTGAATATAATTTCGATATTTAAATGTTCATCCTGTAAAAATTTCTGAATTTTTGTTTAACAGGGACAATCAACGCACAGTTAAGAATCTAGTATGAAAGTGAATCGTGAGTGAATTTATTTTTTATGCTCAACTCATCTATTCTTTAGAAGAGTTTTGTATTATTTCCCCCTGACTGCTGACAGGATCAGCGATCTTGCTATCAGTTCTAACAGTTTCCCCGGAACAGCGGAACTATGATCGCTTTGGCGTTCTATTCAAAAGTTCCTGGGTTTGAAACCTCCGATTTGGATGTTTATAATGGTTTGGAATGAATTTTGAACTGTGTAGGTTTTGCTTTAAACTAGACCTGGTGTACCAAAAAATGACCGCCGAACGACAAATTAAGCTAACCGCAAGATGGTGGCTATAGAGGTTTCGACTCTATTTTAAATTATAGACATCAGTCTATTTACCCCCCTCCCCCACTTCCCTTCGTCGGTCATAAATTTCAAGAAAACCAAATTATCTTAAAAATTATTAACATATTTTTTAGTTATGACCTGGAATGGTTTTCCAAATTTTTTTCCTCTTAATTTCCCCACATTCATCCAAATTTCAAAATTAAAAAAAACTTTCGCTATAAAACTCGAAGTTTGAAAAAATGTATTTCACATTCATTACCTTAAAACCTATTCTGTCTTTTGTGAAAATTCTCTTCATTTGTTCCCCAATTAAAACATCAGAAGTCCTGTGACCTTGTTTACGAGCAGGAGGCTGCTTTGGCACGCAGTTGCTTGGTTGAAGACACTCGTCACAGTAACGCATGATTTGAAATTCTCCCACCCATCCAAACTCTTCAAATCACGAGGGAAAGAACGCGGGGTTTTCAAGTGACGAAGGCATTCATGGCTTGTGCTGCTAATTGCTGTGAGGTCCTGCTGTTCAAACAGCAGTTCTCTGCGCTGTCTTTAAAAAACTCACGCTTTTCATGTGTTTCCCCTTCATTTGGCGATGAATCATGCATAATGAAGGATTCGGAAATGCCGCCATTTTTTTGTGGAAGGCCGCAGACAGACACGATTGCACGAACATTCAACAATCATTGGTGAAATGAAGGTGCAGTCCTTTAATGAAACAGTTAAAAATAGATTTTTTAATCCTCGAATGGAGGAAAACTAGAAAATACAAATGATGGAAGGTATCTTTTTTTTATATCACATGTGCTTTAATGTTGTAACATGTCTAATTATGCTTCTTAGAATTAAATTTTGTAATAAGTTCGTAGTGTATCCATGAAGTTCATAAAGCATTTCATTTAAAATATATAAACTTAAGGCGCAGATGCCGCATAATGCTTTTGGTGCATTTTTTGCACCTCGATGCTTATGAGCTCACTTTAAATCTCGGTCTCTTGTGCAGAAAGCAACGAACCTAACTGTGAATAACGTTGGTCTCTTTGATTGATTTTTTAATATTATATTTTTATTTTCTATTCATATAAACTTTTGAGAACTTTTTGAGAACTTTTGAGTTTTCTTAACCTTATCCGTGTTTAAATCGAACAAAAATCGAATACGTAGAATTGAGTACGTAAGTATAGTTTATAATATCAAGGAACTATCAATAAGCCTTGAAACTAAAAGAAAACATTTCTTAAATAAGTTTTGATTCTGTGAGAACTTCATGAGCAAATGAATTGGAATTTTATATGAAAATGAATGTATTTGTGCAGAGACTAATGGGAGATTTTTTTCCGCATTTCGAAGTCTGGGATATTTAATAAAAGATAATTAATGAAACGGAACTGAATATATTAGGTACGAAATATATTGAACTGAACAATGAACAAGTCCTCATCAAACTAAGTGTCGAAAACGTAAGGGAAGGGGGGACGAAGTGAGCAAATCAGTGTGATAGTAAAAAAACTTGTTTTATTGTAATTCTGAAAAATAATGGATGGAATTCTTTTGTTTCGAACTGAGCGAGCAGCCTACCGTCGACGCAAGGCTCAGAACGGCGGAAGCGCGAGGATTGAATGAAAGGGCGTTCGGACGCAGTCGGAAGATCGAGGCAAATGAGAAAACTGGACAATCGTGTGGGATGAGAAAGGGTGAAGCAGAGCTCCTTGCGAGGCCCTCTCCGGGGGAAGGTGAACGGCCTCCGCGGAGCGAATCTTCTCTGGAAATGACTTCTCAGGACGGCTCACTCCTTATCAATGATGCTTGGTAAATGTAGTTCACAGCGGACATACCACTGTGTATATAGTTTTCACACATAATATAGTTTTTTAAAAATACGAGAAATAGATTAGAGAATTATTCAAAAATTGTGGTTTTTCTTTTTTTTAAATCTTACACATGTTTTTATGATATGTCAATATACTATCAACTTCTTGATTAAGATTCAGCAAAAGCAATTTCTTTTGACAAAGATCGATAATTCGACATTACAAAAAAATTAGGATGACTTTATTATTTCACTGAAATATTTCCTCCAAAGATTGTTCCGCCGAGCTGGCAGCCGAATGGTTAGCGCTCTTGCCTTCGGTTCAACAGTTCGTGGGTTCGAATCTCACCTTGGCATGGATGTTTGTAGTGGTTCGGAATCCACTTTAAACCGTAAGTCCCGGTCTAATTAGCCCACGTGTGCAACAAATGACCGTTGAGCGACAAACAAACAAACCAACCAAAGATTGTTCCTTAAACTGTAGGTTACAGTTAAAGGTGCAAAGAAATAACAGTTGAGCAAGAATCGAAACAATCAAAAGACTGTTTGGGTAGATAAAAATGGACTTCTGATTTCGTGTTTCTATAACAAAATGAGTACCTTAACTATTGAAGTCAAAACTCGTCCATAAAAACATATGCATTTACACAATATGCATAGGTCCGAAAACAAATCACAATTTTAATATTTTGATTTCTATGCCATCTAAAATGAATCTCGCTTTCTAAGAAAAATATATTCCACAAAAAGTTATTCCCTTCCTTGAAAGTGATTCGTATAAGTTGTTACAATACCAATTATAAACAAATTGTTGTCATTTGCCGCAATTGTTCATTCAATTTGAAGATAGACTATGCCTAACAAGATATTATCTTATTTCTTTCAAAGTAAATAAAGTCCTTAGAAATTTTAATATTTTACATTTAAAAAATGACTTGTTAAGTAAATTCTATTCTAATACAAGTATATTTAAATAACATTGTTATTGCTTTAACGACTCATAAAGACCTTGTTATAACTCGTTTATTATCATTTAAATATTTAATTATTTTCCTGCTACCGGAACAGACTTCACAGAAATGATTCTTCGAGTATGAATGGCAGCTGATGTCAATTGAAACTTGTTTTTTCAATATACAGGGTCCAAAAAAATGGTTTGTGCTTTTTGAGGTTATTAAACCCTAAAAAGAACAAATAAATATACAACAATTTGTAAAATTTTTGATCTTTTATGTAAATGAAATATTTGTGTGTGTAGAATTCGGAGAAAATATGTTTATGTACACACTCACTCTTTGGCAGCGAACTTGGGTGTTGGAGTGACGCAAGACATCGTTCAACGATGACAGGTTGGGAGTTCTGCAGGTTTCTTCCCCGTTTTCGGTTCAACAGTTGGTGGATGGTTTCGGAATCCACTTTAAACCGTCGGTCCAATCAACCCCTCGTGTTGGAAAAGTGCTCGGCGATGACTCCAGTCCTGGCTGCTTTCGTTCAGCGTGCAAGGTCAGCAGACGTGGTTCTTGGCGAATCCTCATTAACCGAAAGATTTCTAAACTGTCGTATGTAAAAGATGACCAAACATGAAGCGCATCGCATTGACTCTGAGGTCAATATAAATTTGAGACTTCAAGTCATGTATTTTCAATGTAAAAGAATGAGTCTCTTTATCTAGTGGTCAGCGTGTAGTATCTGCGGATAAGGAATTCCTGGGTTCGAATCCCGGTTCTGGCATGGATGTGCTTCCTCTATCTCTCTCAATTGTTCTTTCCTTGTATGAATGGGTTTTAAATGGTTGCCTATCCTACAAAAGGGTACCTATGGCATGTGTGTACTGTGGAAGTGGAACTCTACACCAAATGACGGTTCATTTGGAAAAGTGAAACAGCGCACCCCGTATTGCAAGCCAAACTAGCACAAGACAACAACAAAGAAATGAGTAAATGACAAACGTTGGCATTTTTAGCCCTGACAATTTTATTAATCAGGCCTCAAGAGGAGAGGGACGTGGTCGCCAGGTGACGGCGTTCCAGGGAAGATCGCTGTTCAATGAGAGGCCGAGATGCATTTCCGCCTGCACATCTGGCAGGGTGCGCACTTGGGAGTTTTCCACCCTTGCAACACCTGAATTCTTTGCGGAAAGCCCTCTCGGAAGGGAATTGACGCCGTGGACATGGAACGACCGACGAGCTGACCACTGCGCGGTGTCAAAGCATGTTAGAATTTTCTTTTTTAATATTTCAATGTGTGAAAAACTGATAACTTAAGATTTTACGGACATTCATCTCTTAAATCCGGGCACGTTTAATAAACTTTATAAGCACTCCATTTTAATTATAATAAATAAATTTTAAAAATTTGTGATTTTTCTTTATTGCTACGTCCATTACACGTATGTTAAAATTATTTATAATTTTGTGCTTTTTTGTCTTTATGAGTAACCATAAATTCATAAATATCATTTAAAATAGAAAGATTGAACATAATACAAAAAATCAAAATCAAAAATAAATTATATATAAAAAAATTTCCTATTTACAGAGTATTTTCTACATTCATAAGCATAGAGAATGTTTAATTGTTTTGAGATTAATATATCTATTTCCACCATGACTAAGATTGGATGGCATAATTCTTTGTGTGTTGCCTACACGAGTGCCTCAACAAGTAATAATAATAACGAAGAAACTTTCATCCATGTTGAATGAAATGACTTCAGCTGACGAGAGAAAATTAGATAAGGGTAAGAATGAATATTAGGCGAGGCTCTCAATAAAACTTCCATTTTTAAGATCGTAAAGTTACTTATTTTGTGAGGCATTTAGATTTGAAACTGGTTTAGTTCCGCGAATTCTCATTTTCCTTAACATGTTGTGGGTGTGGACTTGTTTTACTGGGACCCATCAAAACAAACTATTAAATACTTAGCGTTCTTAGCAGTGGATGGGATGGAGAATAACTCAATTGTATTTTAAATTGTTTGGCAAAATTTATTTAAATGTGTAACCAAATCGTAGATTTTTTTAAACATGAACCCTATTATTACCATTGTTGTACTCTTAATTTTTAACTTGCGACACCTAAAATTCCTTTTTCAGTTTTTTAGAAGCTGTTTTTATGATAGACGAGTGGTATGAGATAATAACCAAGTTTTAATCGTTATAATCATAAATAGGTCGTGAGTGCGAATCCCATCTCTTCCCTCGGTGTCTGCTGCAGTTCGGGTTCCATGTTGTGCAGTAGGGCCTTCGGCAGTGCTGAAGGCCGCGCAGCTTGAAAGGACATTCTATTGAGTGGGTCGTAAGGAAGTGTCGCAAGGGAGGAAACCTGAAAGAGATTCTCAAGCACACACCTCGACAAAAGTTCATGCTAAAAGGCAGAAAAGCGGTATCCGTTCCCCTCAGGGGTTACTTTTAAGTGCACACGGGTGTGACAATCCCGAGGTACCCCAGTGATCAGTCCTCTTTCTTTTCCTCTCTCCTCAATTCTTCTGCTTTTTCTTCCTCTTCTCCCTCGTTGTGGTTTCCTCGCAAGAGGTTGAGGGCTCCCCTTGAGCAGCTTCCGCCGCTCTGTTGCTATTAGCTCCTCTTGGGGACTAAATCACCCACGTGTTTGCAGTGTCCCTGAAAAGGAGGGTCCTGGTAATTGAATCCCCCAGAGACCGAGGCATTACTTTGGCCTCTGCTTCAGGTAAACGGGAGGTGTGCTGTGGTCCTCAGCACTTCCATAGGCCTCATGGATTAAGCTATCGTTCACTTTCTGGGTGATTTCCCTAAGGGTGGAAGCCACTGTAGGTGTTGCGAAAGCCTATAAGACCTGGCTGTCACTGGTGCAGCTGGCCTGCATCCCCTTGTTGTGCTCGGCGGTGCCCTTGGGTCCCGAATACGTTTAATCTCCATATGGATTATGGAAATTCTCCCGCGGGAGCAACAGTTTAAAACGTCAAAACCAAGATTTTATGTTATGAAAAGAAATGATGGTACTTTTGATCTGGTATCACCTTTCTTGATAAAAAAAAAAAAGCATTACTGGTATTGTTGGTCAAGTAAAGGGAATCCGTAAAATGCGCTCTGCTGATTGAAGCTGCTTCAAATGCACAAGCAGCCATTATAGGCAACATGCGCAAACTTGCTAACATCGAAGTAACTATTTCACCTACTCAAGCCTTAATTTTTCACGGGGAGTAACCTCTGCGAGAGATGTGTTAAATACCCAGAGGCGGAAGAGATTCGTGAAAATCTCAATGGTCAAGGTGTCTGTTCTGCAAAAGGCATGACTGTGGGGATCAACTTGTGAACGGAAAGAATCTCGTTCTGCGCTAGGCCACACCAGACCTACCGCAATCTGTTAAAGTTGCGTATATAAATTGACCTGTCCGGGAGCTTATACCAAGTCCTCTACGATGTTTACAATGCCAAAGATTTAAACATTCCAAAATTGTTTGCAGAAGCGAACTGGCTTGCGCTCGCTTCGCAGCAGTTGGCCACGAGAGCTCTAAATGCAAAGCAAAGGAGGCGTGCGTCAACTGTAAGGGTGACCACCCCTCCTATTCTCGAAAATGTCCAATATGGCTATTTGAAAAAGAGATCATTCCTTAAAGTGAAAAATAAGTGAGTGTCGCTGCTCGTACTCCTCAGTGTGGTGTCAGTTATGCCAATGTTAGTAAAAAAGTTACTGTATCGATCAATTCTCAAACGGATCCCTCTTTACTTTCCTAAATCGAACTAACATTGCCTAAGAAATCATCATTATCTATTTCCATATCGAAGAAAGCTCTTTCAACTAAATCTAGAGGCTTTAAGGCTTCAAAACTAAAATCAGCGAAGGGAATTCGTAAAAAATCACTCTTTTTTGTCCCTTAAATCTTGATTGTTCCCGGATGCTGATGTGGTATCTCTGCATCCCTCGGATAAAAGTCTTTCATGCAAGGAGTTCACAGATGTTTTCCCGCGCAGCTCCGGGAATGGAACTTTACAATTTAAATTATAACTCTTGGAATTGTCATGGTTTGCTAACGTATATTAACACTAAACATACTAACACTTATTAGATACCTAGTTTACCATAGCGGGTCAAATGACCCGAAATTTACGTTTCCTACTTTTATGTATGAAATATGGATGTTGGAAAGGAAATAAAAATATAATGATAATAGAATATGTATTATAATTACATGAAATAGTATTTTTACAATTTCTATTTCAAACGCAAAAAATAAGAGTTGTTTTTATACATCACATTTTTTACACATAAGTGTTTCCGTCGCACATTTCCCGCAAACAAATTTTTTACAATTGGAGCAAATTTTATTAGTTTTATTCTCTTTGCAGTATCCTATTTGACACCTCTTACCTTTATTAGAATCTGTAACAGGGTTAGGCAACGATCGTTTAGTATTTTCTTTTTCTTTTGGTGGTTCACGGGCAACTCTAAAATCGTCGGCAAGTTCTACTGCTAGCTGGAGTAAAAAATCTTGTCCCGAGATATTATCTCCTGTCGTTTGCTTGTATAAAATCCAGGCATTTATACCAGCTAAATCAAGGATATTGAAAAAAATTTGGAGTGGCCATCTGCAAGACTTAGACTTTGTAGTAAATTTCCTCGCCATTTGATCGGTCATGTCTACACCAAATTTGGTTTTATTCTAATATGAAACAGTTTCAGGTAAACGCCAGGTCGTTTGTAACCAATATATCTCTTCGTTTTCAGAAAATTCATCTTCACCGATTTCCGAAAACTCTTCTCCAATATCATTTATATCTTCTAAGAATTTGGACTGTCTCGTTCGTTTCGATATTTTATGGGAAAATAGTTACCTATATCACTAATAAAGCTATCAAAATAAAATAAAAACTGTGTACTAAACTTTTCTTTTTTTGCTACCTTTTTTACACAAAAATCTAGTTTCAATCTAAAATTTTTAGATTTTCTTGAATTATTCTCAGCTATTTTGATTGAACTACTTTACCTAAGTCTTTGCATACATTTGCAGTTTACTAAATACAATAAGATAAGCAATATGTATTGATAAGCTTATAAAACAAAAAAATGTTCTCCGGGTCAAATGACCCGATGTGGTAGACAACGGTATACGACAGTTATTACTCAAAATAAACAAAACAAAAAATTATAAAAATAGTATAAGAACAGTAGACTTAATTAGTCAGAAAAAGTAAGTTAAATTTGGAGAAGTAATAAGATAATACGTGCATTATCAATGCAAAAGTTCAAAATGGGTCATTTGACCCGTTATGGTATGATTAGTGTTAATGACCTCAAGTCAGTCATCTTAGATTATAATCCCGCATGT
This sequence comes from Latrodectus hesperus, assembly GCA_037975125.1. Classification (NCBI taxonomy): domain Eukaryota; kingdom Metazoa; phylum Arthropoda; class Arachnida; order Araneae; family Theridiidae; genus Latrodectus; species Latrodectus hesperus. The sequence continues at coordinate 122,799,857 of CM075852.1, forward strand.
CTTGCTCTTCAGGAGACTTTCCTGAGGACAAGAAATGCGAGGATTTAATTGCTTTCGTAAAGACTGAAGATGGAGCAGTGTCTGTATGCTTACTTAAAACAATTATCCCAGCACTGTCCACTCCGTTAACACTTCTCTACAAGCTGTAAGAATTAACACCACAAACTTAATTTCGGTTTGCAGCTTGTATTTACCACCACGTGATGAGGAACTTAATGCATTAGTCGATCCATTGCCAGCACCCTTTTTATTACTAGATGAATTGAACGACCCTAGTCCTTTGTGGGGGAGTGATATAAATTCTCGCAGTCATCAGATTGAACAGTTTATTTCTGATAACTGTCTTTGTCTGATGAATACCGACGAGAGAACATAATTCCACGGACCCACTCTATCGATCTTGCCATCTGCTCTCCATCACTTCTCCCAATACTAAAATTAAGAGTAGAAAATGATCTATACAACAGCGATCATTTTTCCCTCGTCATCTCTCCTACCTTCGGTTGAACGTTCGTGGGTTCGAATCCCACCTTGGGCATGGATGTTTGTAGTGGTTCGGAATCCACTTTAAGTCGTAGGTCCCGGTCTAATTAGCACTCGTGAGCAAAAAATGACCGTTGAGCGACAAACCAACCCATCCTCGTCATCTCTCAGATTGGAAGTAGCTGTGTGCGCCAACGCGTACCTACTCACATATACAGTTGGGAAGACTGGAAGTTGTTAAAAAAAACTGGAAATAATTGATGATAAAATACTTATGATTACTTCAGAGACTTTTTGAATCACTTCATCTATGCTTTTCATCTTAAGAGCAGCTGATATTGCAATCTCAAAGTGTTCCTCAAATGCAGACCATGGTAAAATACTGAATGTCAATCCATATATAAGAGACAGAGGAAGTTATGAGGTTGATTTCGAAGATACCCTACTACGGAGAATCATTATGCTTACAAGAGAGTTAAAGCTATAGCTCGCAGAGCACGATGTCGAAGTCAGAAAGAGTCCTGGTCTCGCTACGTATCTTCTATTAAGTTTTCAACATCCAGTAAGGAATTGTGGAGAAAAGTGAAAGCAGTCAATGGTATATATTAGGAATTTTCTATTCCGATATTGAAAACCGGAGCTGTTGTATTCTCTTCTCCTGAAGGCATAGTTAACGTTCTTCAGACGCTACCAAAAGTTTCACCAAGTTCCGACTCTTAGTCCTTCGTTTTTAATGATAAGGAATCGTGTTGAGCGAACACCCATTCGTATTCACCATCGACAGGCTTTGACTTACAATTGGAATTTCCAGATGTTTAAATTGAAGTCGTTGCTACGGACCAGTAATACCAGTCCTGGACCAGATGGATTTAGCTATTATATGCTTCGAAACTTGAGTTCAGAATCCCTATTAAACTCTTTTTTTTTTTGGAGGATTTGAACTAAAAATTATTTTCTATCGCTTTGTAGAAAAGATATTGCGATTCCTGTTTTTAAACCTGGTAAGGATCCTTCACATTATCGATCAATAGCTCGGACGAGCTTATGTAGGACGTCTCGTAGGTCATAGAGCTGTATAAATATTCATCGGAATGGTTTCCGTGAAGGAAGGTCCATTCTTTACAATATAATTCATCTGGAAACTCAAATTCACAATGCATTTGTGCAGATAAATCATTTAATTTCTATTTTTTTTTGACATTGAGAAGGCACAAGACCCATGATTTTGGTTCTATAGGACACCTTCCAGTATTCATTCAAAATATTTTAAGCTCCCGCACTTTTAAAGTCCGTATAGGGTCCATTTATTCTAATTTTATCCAGGATGAGCGTACTTCAAGACAGCATTTTTAAGGGTCCTGCTTTTTAATGTTTACATCAGTAACATACTTCATTTACTTCAACCTTCAGTTTATGGAACGCTGTATGTAGATCTGCAGATCTCTTGCCAGGGTTCAAATATGAATCTCATAGAAAGGCAAACCGCGCTGTTAATAACCTTGCTGACGGGTGCAACAAGAATGGCCACACGCTATCACCATCTAAAAGTAGCCATGTCCATTTCTGTGGGAACATTACTCTTCTTCCTGACCCTATTATTAAAATGAATGACATTCCTATTCCTGTTGTAGATTAAACAAGTTTCCTCGGAGTAGTCTTTGATAAAAAAAAAATTGACTTTCATTTCACATGACAAATGTATACGGAGGAAACGTGAACGATCCTTGAATATCCTCAAGATGCTAGGACATCTTGGATCGCATATCCCTACTGCGCATATACCAATCACTTATTTTATCCCGAATCGACTACGGTTGTGTAGCCTATGGATCTGCACAGCCATCTTTCATTGGACACCATTCAGCTTTCCGAATATACTCTGGTTCATTCCGCGCTTCACCTGTCCAGAGCCTCTACGTAGTGAGTCGCCATTTACCACTTGACTTGAGACTGATACAGTTGCCTTCGAATTACTGTTTTAAAACTTTATCTTCTCCATATCATCCTTTACAACCAATGTTTATGAGTTCTGGCCTTGAAAGGCTTTACAATGCACGCCCATCTAATATTTTACCTTTCATGTACATTGCAAAATCTTCTCTTGCTACCAGTGATCTGTGTGACTTACGAGTCCAACCGCATAATATATTTAAATTTCCTCCCTGGAAAACAAAATGCGTTCCTATAATCGATCCTTTTGCCAATTTTTTCTAAATCCGATTCTACATCGGAAATTTTCTAACAGATCTTTGCAAGCCATCGATGTCAGTATTCTTTATTTTTACCAGTGTTTACTGGTGGCTTAAAAATAGTTGGTCATGTTTGCTGTGGTACTTTCGATAATACCAGTTTCAGTTATAGCCTTCATGCATCTTGCTCAATATATGCAGCAGAAGCAATTGCAATTGTGTATGCTCTGCATAGCTTAAGTTCCTTTTTTCAACGGCAAATTTTGTGCGCTAAAGTGAAGAGATCCGTACAGAGGGTAAAATGCGCCAAGCAGGCGATAAAGTGGTGCGATAAGTTCGTCAAACTGGTTTAATGGTTTGGATTACGTATGTATGACGTTTGCCGAGCTGGCAGCTGAATGGTTAGCGCTCTTGCCTTCGGTTCAACAGTTCGTGGGTTCGAATCCCACCTTGGGCATGGATGTTTGTAGTGGTTCGGAATCCACTTTAAGCCGTAAGTCCCGGTCTAATTTGCCCTCGTGTGCAAAAAATGACCGTTGAGCGACAAACAAACAACAAACAATATGTATGACGTTTTTTCGTTTATTAGGTAACATGATCGCGTGACAAGCGCGTTTTGTATGTAACCCTTGAAACTATTATAGAATAATATTTAATAATTGAGTTTCGATATTCAAATTTTGGAGTTTGTGTGTTGCTAGCGAAAATTAACTATGGATGAGAATGTATTAAACTTACGTTTTTTTTTTTATTTTATTTTTATTTTTTTTATTGTTTTTTTTTTATTTAGAGCGTGATGGTAGTAAGAAAGTAAGTATATGAATGTTTAAGTTGTGTGTATTGCATGTTAGTGTTAGAATGTGCCGCGTACTGAAATTTCTTTAATGTGGGTGCCATTTCTCGGGATATTAAAATTCGAGTTTAAACAAAAAGTGAAATTTGTTAACGTTCGAAATTTAGTTTTGTTGCCCAGTTAGCACTACAGTAGGTAGCGCTACACTGATGTTTTTTTAAGGTGGGTGCTATTGCTCGGTATATTTAAAATCGACTTTTAAAAATTTCGTTTCTATTTATTAGAATTTTAAAACTTGTACAGTATTTATAATGAAATATTCAACTTTTTAATATTTGGAATTCTAAAAAACGCGTGATTTCGAAGCTGAAGATCGAACGCGATCGTTAATGGTTGACATCTATCGCGCGTAGTGACGTAATTTAGGTTGGCGACAGAGCTGTAGAGCGCTTGGTGCCAAAATTTGAAATCGCGCCAATCGCGTACGGGTCTGCTAACTTTTACCTTTTTGTGTGTGTATGTATATATATGTGTATGTATATACCGACCACAAAAGCATCATTGATCAACTGAGGAATTTTAATATCACATGTCATTCGGTAGTATACGAAATCATTGGAAAATTAGAAATATTGGTTTATAGGGTATTCGATCTAGTTTTTTGCTGGATTCCAAGTCATGTGAGAATTATTGATAACAAGCAATCAGATGCCGCTGCAAAAGAATGCAATGCAGATTTCTATTCCATACACAGGCATCTGTTAAGCTCTTAACTTTTTCATCGTGGCAAAAGTTCTGGGATTTACAGAGCCAAAACAAATTACATTCTATAGTTCCATTCGTCAAATTGTTACCAGTTTTACTGATGCGAAGGGCAGATTGACCCACTTTCGTGTCGGTCACTGAATGAAGCCGCTTCCAGGTGTACCGTGTTTGGTACGCCACATTCAGTTCATCAGATTTTCATAAGTTGTCCAAATTTTAATCATCATAAAATCATATTTTTGAGCAGTACGCTTTCAACTTTGTCTGATTTAATTGGTGAGCCACCGCATCACCCCCCTCCATTTGCTTTTCTACTTGCTATTTGGCTTTTTAAATTTTATATAATTTAAGCTTCCTTATTAATTTAGAATTTTAATTTTGCATTCCATTTTATATAAAAGTATTCACCTTTTACAGATTTTTAAACGATTTTATCTAAAAACAGATTATATACATGATTTACTAATGTTTGAAGTTTTAATTGATATCTTACATTGTTAAAAGGGATTGGGTAATTTGTGTATGACGCAGCAATTTCTTCCTTGGACCTTGCGCCAGTGAAACTCGGCAACCAACCGTTTCGCGTTATTTAAAAGTGGCTGGGATCGAACCCGGGAACTTCCGCTTTGAAAAGCGATCTCTTTCCACTCATCTCGCGATGAGCCGATTAAAAACCTGTAAAACTTCTTAACTATAGTCCTCGTGAGCAAAAGAATAACGGTTAGACGACGGGAGGAAAATCAAACCAAGCAAGAGCTATTTGGAAGTGCCCTGTAGTCGTTGGGACTTTGAAATCTCTTGTAATAAGGACTTTGAATTTCAGTTCAACCGTTTGTGGGGATGTTTGCAGTAATTTAGTCCTTTTTAAACTGTATGTTCTTGTCATATTAGCCCTCATGTTTAAAAAGTTACTGTAAAATTATAAGTAAACCAAGCAGTAATAGAATTCAATCCGTCACTGCATGACCAAACAGTCAGCGGAATTGTTCTCTTCGGGCCTTCGGTTCAATAGTTCGTGGGTTCAATTTCCATATCAGATTTGTAATTGTCCGGAATCCTCTTTAAACTGTAGATTCTGGTGTAATGAAAGCTTGCATCGACTAACCCAAAATTGATTGGCATTAAAAATTCAGAAGACGTATTATAAAGGCAACTTTGAATGCCTGTTTTTCTTAATAACCGTGTCGATCAGTAACTCTCAAAAAATTTTTTTAACTGTGATTACTTATATTAAACTAAAATATGCCAACCAAACTGCCTTTAATTTATACTTTTGAATGAGAAATTATAAAATTTGATGTTTTAACGTATAGGATCGGTTTTATTAGATATTTTAAAAAATTATTATTTATGCAGTGCGATAGAAAAAAAATTTAAAACCATTTAAAAGATTGAATGAATGCTTAATTTTTTGAAAACCGAAACTTCTATCTGGGATTCAAGGATTTCAACCAAAATGTAAGGGAGACTATTTTTGAGGAGGGAAAAATCTCTTTTTGGCGTTATTAGTTTACAAGAAACGGGTACGCTCTCGGAATAGTAAACATGGCACAAAAACTGGAACACAACCCAAAGAGCTCGATTGCCATGTTCAAACGACCTTTAATGATACGATTGTTTTCCATGCTTGGCTAAATGTGCTCAGGTGCGCACATTAGCGTGCGGTTTCTCAATCAGATCTTGCGAATGCATATTTTCGGCTCGTTAATTCTTCATTGCCATTAATTGCTGTCTTACTTAATTGTCCAGAGGCATTCCTGATGAATGAAGCCTCATTGCGCAGGCTGTTATTGTGTGTGAAGAATGTCGTCGCTGCGGACTCTGGAATGTTTCCGATGCCGCAACTCGAGCCAAGGACTGTGGGTAGTTTTAATGAATGTTTCTAATTACATAACATAAACGACACAACTTGTTTTTCATTTGATTTGCACTTGTTCACGCGCGGATACTGAAACCAAATCTCTTCGAACAAATAGGGCTGTGATGGCAATCGCTCTAATCTTCACTTCAACAGTTTATGGGTTCGATTCTTATTTCGGGCATGGGTGTTTTTTATTGTTCCGAATCCAGAACCACAGTGGCTCAGTAACTTCAGGCCGCTTCAAGTAAAGTCAGCAGCGGGAAGCATCATTTGCCGCGGCCAGTGATTGGGAGGGTGACCACATTCTCCCTCACTGGGTTGGTGGAGTTCCGTGGTTGTCCACGTTCATCTGTGTGCGGAGAGAAGAGCGCCAGATTAGGTATCAGCCTCGTCACGTAATTGGCTCTAAATGACAAGGCGTTGGGTGATAATTAAGCTAATTTCCTTGTTTTATTTAATATTTCTTTAGCTTCTCTCTATGTTCACTGTATTGGCGCAGTTATACTATTAATTTTTTGTCTTATTTTCATCTTACCACAACATCACACTTTTCGTAAACCTTCTTTATCGAATATGTGTGGTTTTCTAAATTATTTCAAATATCTTCCTGAATAACTACTAAAGGAATCAAATATTGAAATACATCTTTGTAAGTTTCTAGTTAAGAAATAATCTGCTTTGCATTCCTGTCGGGCAGTTTTTGGATTTCCATGAACTCGAGATAAAAGTTTAATCTCAATTGCTTTGATCATTTTTTTCATTCTTTTTTCTCAATGGGCTCGTTGTTAAGTTCTTTTGCAAATATTGCTAAGCTTGTAGCTGAAAGGTTAGCGCTAAAAAGAACATTCGGTTCAGCAGTGCGTGGGTTCAAATCTCATCTTAGGTTTGAATGTACCTACATTAAATAGTAGGTCTCTGTGCAAAAAATGACCATTGAGCGACAAACCAATCAACCAACCAACTCCACCCTTGTCATCTTTAGACGTATGACTAGTTGGACAAGTCTAGTTATTTGCTTCCAGTTACCTTTAAGGTATATGCTCTCTCTTCTGTCACGCCCTTCAATGATCGTTAGAATGCATTTTCCCTCTCATGTTCTTTCTTTGACTTCTTACTCCAACACAAGATCTTAGATGTGCTTATTAGATTTCCCAATATTCTGTTCCTCATAAAAGGGGCATAACTGTGACTGGTTCTTTTTAGACCATTTCCTTCAAAACGTGTTTAGCATGTCTTGTTGCAATCCGTAAACCATTTTTAGTTTTAAGATATTCTGGATGGAAGCACAGTTTGTCCAACCAAAAATGTGGAAGCGTCAAGGGAATCTACCTTTTTCGCTCTCTGCTATTGAAAACAGTTTCAATTACCATCGGTACAGCTGTTCTACCCTCGGTGCATGACCACCTTTGATGGATCCAATAATTCTTTCCACTAGCCTCACCACCATCTGGACGCACTCGGCTTCCATTGAATGCCGTTGCGAGCAGAAAACTGTTGAACTTTGTCAATGCTGCTTTTTAACTGCGGAGAAATTACGATTGTATGTGGAAGACCTCAACGGCCGACAACAAATCACTGACGTCAGGAGAAACTTATTGGTGGGAAAGACTGATACAAGAATTCAGTGTGTTGTTGAGTAGTGTCTCGCAGACAGTGTCTTCGACTGCGGTGCAGCAAAGTCTGTTCTTGTGACAGTGGAGTTGTTCTGTCATCCAGTGAATGTGCTTTAATTTGAGAAGAATGGAAGACCTGTACTAACTTATACAAGGGAAACACTTGTATACGACTTTTTGACGGCCCGTCGCCTTCGTAAAATCCAGAACGTAGATTAGAAAGCATAATTCTGACACTTAGTTGGTGCATTTTGACGTATTTCTTAACCCGTGCATTTTGTGCAGTGTTTTAGAATTAAGTAATTTCTTTATTCTTGGACTATATATTAAAAGAAATTAATCTGGTGAATTCGAAATTTTTATGAAAGAACTGCTTCAAAATACTTCTATGTAATTTTCGACGAACAGAAATAATTTGTTTCGGTTTGCAATTTTCTATAAGTTAATTATTTTCAGATTAATTTTACAAATTTGCAGATTATAGTATGGTACTTTGCAGGTTTTACGTATACTTATTCTATAGATTTTACGTGTATGGTACATCGTACAGTGTACGAGTCCGTACTTCATATATTGTTCAAATAGTATCATTGACTATTACTGTAGTTCGTTAATTTTGCGACTATACAAAATCCTCTAAATGCCATGAAAAGTTTATATAAATAACTGTGATGAAAAATTGATAATGTAGTATTCAGTTTAATAGTTTACGAGATCGATTCACATCTAGGTAATGAGAATTAGAAGTGCAGTAAACTCACGTGCAAAAGGTGACAACAGAATGAACATGGGTCGATTATCTTGGTCGCCATTTTGCTGTCGGTCTGCTTGAATTTTTGTTTGCGAAAATTGACCATGTGATAGACTCTGGTTTGATTTAGTTTATTTTCTCAATCTCGTTTATAATTTGGACTTGACCTGAATAGAAAGAAATTTTGATTTGGAATGTTAAATAATTTTTAAATTCACGATAAATATTTGTCAATATATTCCTAGATAAACGAATATCCTAATTGTTACAACTATTAAAGAGCAATAACTTTGCGACCGTGGGATAGTGATCTGTAGAAATAGAGCGCTCTTCTATCCATTTTAATTCTAGCCGTCTGCCTTTGTAAATAGGAATTCCGTCATCAGCCTCAAATGCGGACTGGCGAAAGTTCTATTTACAGTTGTCGGATCAAAGATCGCGCCATCCGATGAGAGCGGTGACAATAACCTGAGGCCATCATTCAACATTACATGATACTTACCGAACCGTTTACTACTCAATCAACTCTTGACCTACATATTCTGAAATGAAACATGCTTCACGAAATATTCTTCTAATATAAAAAAGAAGCTGCCTGTCTTTGATTTTAGAATTCTTGGAACATCTTCATTGAATTGTTGCAACTGGGTGGAGAGGCGGATTCAACGAGGAAGCGATCTTCTATTTTCTCGGCGTGTTTCTTTTAGAATATTGAATGGGAATCGTTGACCCAGATTGGATGGCGTTTTGATAGAATTGTTTCATATCTACTCTGTTATCGCAATTACACGATGTAGTTTCGATTTCAGCTGTGGTTACCGCCCATAGGCTTGTCGAAAATTAAATGGATAATTTGATGGATGACCCTTTTTATAACCCATTGTCGTGCCACCGATAATGGATTCGTAGATAACTTTGAAATCGATTAAAATTGCAAGCTGCACACATTCAAAACAACGAGCTTAACAATCAGTTTGAAGGGTTTCCTGATTTCGTTTGGAAAAGATAAATGAAATTATTTTCCACTGATTTATGGATATTTAGGTTCTCAAATATTTAGGGAAGCGTTTTTTAAACATAAACCGCATTTAAAGTCATACTTTATTTTTTGAAAATAGGTCTGAAAAAAGGGTGCCTCTTTTACGTCGATATTGCGTCTTATTTCGGAATCGGGAAGATAATTTTTAAAAAATCAACTCGTACAAAAATTTTTTGGGAGTATTATAAAACAGAAATCATTAAAAAATATGTAATACAGAAGACGATTTGTTCTTTGAAGGTGTTATTTCACAGCTAAAAATGCAGAAAGTGTGTATTACTTTACATTTAAAACAGTAAATTCATTTTAATGAACAATTATAAAATTGTATAATTCAGCCATATATATTAAAAGAATTTCATCTTATAGGCCAGCAAATGCAGTTTAAACTTTTTAATCTAATATCGTCGATGTTTAAGAAATGGCCATTTCCCGGATTTCCGGCGTAAATGTGTGGTGACGTTGGTTTTCTGTTCGAAGGTTCACTTTCATTTTCGGGATTTACAATGCTTTCAAAGATATTTTTTTCAATTGTGGGTCCAGGTTTACCAAGCTCGCGACAAACTAAAATTTCTGTGTTTGCATATGAAGTTGATCATGAATCCTAGAAATATTTTCGAACCATTTGTTGACTAGATTGGTTTAGCAAATGATTTCTGGATAAAAGTGAACGTTATGGTCAAAGTAGCGACATTTGGCGATTATTTTTCCACCATACTGACGTAGGGAATTAGAGATGGGTTAGCAGCCTTAATGTGAGTCAAAATTGGTGCTTGGTAAAGAAAAACAACTATAAAAGAAATCGAGATTATGATAGCGGCACTTTTAAATCGATATCACTAACAAAAATTTAAGGATACAATAATCATATCAAAATTAACCTTAAAGTGGTTTCTTTCGTTCCAGTTGAGTACGCCACTTTATTACAACTCTCATTGGTTTAAAATATCCATGACAACAGAAAGTTTCATCTACGTTGCATCGTATTGAGACGACGTCGTAAATCCGAATTGTCGAAGAATTTCTTCTTCTTCTTAGAATTGGGTTTGTATGTCATTGGGCACCTCTGCTTTTATCAGCATTTTGTACCATTAACTCCAAACCCAATGCTTCCTAATTCCATTTGCTCGGGTCACCCACTTTATTAATAAAGTCCGATAACCCTTTCATGGAGTCTAGGTATAACTCTCTAGTATAGATGATGCCTAAAGAAGTTAATCTAGGGAGGGCAAGAGCCTCGCATTCATAAATGATATGCTCTGCCGTTTCCCCTTGCGCATGACATTTCCAGCAGATAAGGTCTTGCTGAAACAGTTCCATCTGGTCAGAAAGTCAGACATGCTAGAGATAGCTTCCCGACTTTCACCAGAAGAAGATGGTTTAGAGGTCATTTCTACCTCAAGCAAAGGATTTATAACTGCCCCTTTACAAGATTGCCTCTGAGTTCCCTTGTCTTTTTCAGGAAGGTCTACTTCAGAGGCTTCACCTGCAAATGCAGAAAGGTTTGTTATTACTTGTGTCTTTTCAGCCACAAGATAACAATTAAAAAGCTCAGGTAATATAAGTCCACCCAGCATTGCCTGAGTTACTGGGCAAGGCAAATTACTCTAGAAGTTCGCCAGGCAACTAGAGGCTCCGTTAAGACACCAATACCGCGGTGCCAATTAGCCCTAGGCACGGAACGCATAACACCAGGGTTTACGGGAGCTGGTTCGCGGCCTCTTATTCAATATTCGAGGCTATCCTGTTATTCCTACAGGACTTTCGGCTATCCACCACCTGCCTACGCGCCTGGTGGCTAGCTCAAGCCCCAGAGGGGTACGCATACCCCCTGGTTCCAGGGTCGAAGAATTTGCTGCCTGCCTTCAAATCGGTTTTTTCGAGTGGCAGCTAGAAAAAAAATCATAATTTTTACCAATTACAAAGTATTTTTTAATTAACTTTTTCGTTTGTGTAAAAGTTTCCTAAATCATGAAAATTACGTGTTCTAAATTAGTTTTTAAATTGACAAATCATTAGCGATATTACTTCCTAAATGAAACCCATTGGAACTAAAAAAGACAAAACAATATGAAAAGCAAACAATTTGAAACAATGAAAAACCAAAATATCCACTTTATGGTTGGTTAAAATCGGCCAAGAAGATTTTAATTCAATTTTTAATCATTAAGAATGTTGGTTCTTTCGTTCCAGTAGAGATCCTGAGTACGCCACTTTATTACGATTCTCAATGGTTTAAAATACCCATGACGTCAGATGACGTTTCATCCACGTCACATCATATTGAGACGGCATTGTCAATCCGACTTGTGAACGAATTTATTGCCCCCCTTCAAATCACATTTTTCGAGAGGCAGCAAATAAGGCGAAGTTCATCATCGAATGTCTGAGAATATTGCTGAAGCTCATTTTGTTGATGAAACGATTTCTTCCCTAAGGAGCGGAGCACTGGCGTCAGAAGCCGTTTTCCATTGATTCAAACCATGGACAAGAGAACAGCAGGAAAAGCAAAATAAAGAAGATATTCACTTTATAAGTTTAAATCGGCGAGGACGATTTAAATTTTTAAAAATGTCATTAATAGAATACTAAATTAATAATTACAATATTTGTAAGCAATCTCTTTTGAATCTTCAGACTATTTATTGCCTTGATTACGCGAATATTAAAAAATTTCTTTTAAGCAATATTGCTGAAAAATAAAAGCAGATTTCTAAAACATGGACTCAAAAGGTTCGTTAAATTACTTAAAACGGTTTATTTTTACTCAGTTCATTTTTAAAAACTTTTTTAAACAGAAGTTGAAGGAAATATGCTAAAAGACAGGAAATAAACTAACAAAAATTATTTAACATCATTATAAAAATCGAATTTATTTAATATGAATTGCATTTAATAACTTCTTAAAAATACGAAGTTTCAGAATTGGTAAATTATTTAATTAAGTATTTTACTGTTGTGTTGTGCCAGCTAAGCTGGCATTATGGAGTGTGCTGCTCCACTTTTCCAACTAAACCATATTTTGGTTTGGAGTCCGACTTCCTCAGTGCACACATGCCACTTGTAACCCATTCATAGGATAGATAACACATTCATACAAAGAAAAGACAATGCCATTAGAGAGAAAGTACATATATGCCCGAACTGGGATTCGAACCCATGATCTCCCTATCCGCAGTCAGGCATCCTGACCACTAGACAGAGTGGGTGGCTTGTATACTACTTGTAAATCATTTTAATTAAGCAATTAATATTAGATGGAATTCTGCAAATTATCAAAATACATTTTTTCGCAGTCCATTTAACGATTATATAACTGTAAAAAATATATACATACGTAACATCCTGCCAAACATTTCCATGAAAAAATATAGATTTTTAATTGATGAGGCTTAATCTCATCTCAACAAATCATATTCATTAAGCTCGATTTTCTAAATCAATAATTTCCAACATAAAATTTAAAAATAAAAATGCAAACGGCACAAATTAGATCCATAAATTCTGATTAGCTGTACTTTTCCATTGTACCCCCGCTTATGATCTTAAAAAGCTTTTTTCTTACGGAGAAGTGAAAATAATATAACGTAAATATGATTATTTTGATGATTCAAGATTTTATTTTAAATCAAATGTGTTCAAATGGAAGTATTCTTTTTTTGTGCAAAAATGACTAAAGAATGATAAAGCTAAACATGCTAAATGCTAAACAAATCTATAGCTAGTTCGTGCAAAATATGACTTGGTGATAAATTCGTCGGTTACAAATAGTAATACGGTCAGAAATCGCAAATAGCGCAAAAAACAGCCAAATATAGCAAAATTTAATTTTTTTCATCGAAAAAAAAGTACTATTGCATTACCTACGGAATTGATCATCGATGCTATTGCTAAGCAGTTTCCGAGAAAATAAACATGGCCCTTCAAGTAATTTTTGTCAATAAGTGATAATTATTTGGTTTATAAAATGCAAATATGAAATCTTTGTAATGCTTAGTAATTTCTAAAAATATAAGCCTTTTGAAGCAGTACGCGATGCAAACAGAGTATTTGTTTTGTGCCAACTAGGCTGGCATTATGGGGTGGCCTGCTCTACTTTTCCAACCGAACCATATTTTGGTGTGGAGTCAGACTTCCTCAGTACACACATGCTATGGGTACCGTTCATGGGGTAGGCAACCATTCATACAAAAGAAAGGCAATGGCAGGACCGACAGAGAGAGAAAGTACATATATCCACAATCCGAGATTCCTATCCGCTGTCAGCCACGCTGACCATTAAACAAGTTCATAGGCAAATTAACTATTTACGACAGCAATTTATGAGTTTTTCTTTTCTGTTACGGTGATTATCGTACGGGGATAAAATAGAAAAGTATCAAATTTAACTCTTGTGCCTTATTTATCGTCCAGTCAGTGTCAGATGCCTACGTGATTTTTTTTTTTTTTTAAGTACACATATTTTTTGCCACTCTAAATTTTTTTAAAAAAATTACTATCATGTTGGCAGATAAAAATGGGCAAAAATCAAATGCACAAATATGTCATCTGCTCTTGATGTTTATCACAGTTGAAATGCAGCGCAGTGATGACTTGATTCCGTTAAGTTACTTACATTTGACAGTTAATTGCTTTTGGTAAAATTATCTGTAGAATCGAAAATTTCCCACATTTAATTCTTTTATACTCTCGGCGAGCGATGATCCTAATGTTTACTTTAGCCAATTTCTGAATAATGGTCTCAAATTTGCCACCTTAATGCATCATTTTTGCAAGTTCAATGTGAAAAAATAAAAATAAGAATATTCTTAAAGACAAATTTAGAACAAAAATTTTACTACATTGTTTCCAAAAATTTAACTCCCCTCCAAATCGAATCAAATTTCCAAATTGTAACGGGTAATACTAGCTTGTGCTGGCTTGTAAATTATTAAAACATTCACAAGAATAGTGATTAAATATACAAAAAAGAACAGAACTCATTACTTCACAAATTCGGAAACAGTATTTGCAGCTCTGGTAGCTAGTATTCGACCACTTGTTTTCTGTTGCCATCCGATGACTACTAAGTACTTGTTGCCATGTAAGTCTGACAAGAGTTCCGTTAAAAAATATTTTTATCTTTTATTTGGAAATGACTTAAAGAACGCGGAGCATTTATTTTTGGTGTTTTTAAAAGCAACTACAATGGTTTTACGAGTGTATTATGGAAAATAAAGATTCGGATATTTAAAAGTATTTTATTGATGGGGTATAAATCATTGGTTGAAAGCATTGCCAACTATCTTTTCATCACCATATCATTTATCTTGTTTCTGTTGTGCTGTCCTTGTTTCTGCAGTTATAAAATGCCATAATTGTCTTTAAATAATTTGTGACTTATTATTTAAAGACTATCTAAATTATATTAGAATATGAGTAAAAAATATAAAATCAAGAGCTTATTCTTGGAAAAAACTAACCAACCGATATTCCGGAGGGTTATTTTGTATTTTTGTTTATGAACTTTCTTAATTTACAATAATATTTTAGGAAAAAGTGTAGAAATGTGCTAAGGTAAACATTTGTCAAAATTTTCTTCATATATAATGTAAGGTTATCCTTAACGCAATCTTGCATAGGCCGACCCACTTTTATCAAGTTTCTCAATACTTTAGTTTTCTATTTTCTCTCAATTGTTTTCATTTGCTATAATTGAAAATTACCACAGAACTATTTCTTGTGTAAACATTTACTAAAGTGAAGATTTTTTAATGCTTGTAATAATATAAACTAACAGTCTTACACCCTAAATTAGTAACTTTCTATACTTCTGTATGCGGACTGAGCACGTCAATTGTTCTTTTAGATCATTTTCTTTGCTTATGCAGTGAAAAGCGTTAAAATTTCTAAAGATTTCTTTAAAAACATTACGGCTGAGATATTTCTTTTTGCGGAAGTTTTGAAAGTGAATTTTCCTCACTTGTCACCCGGTATGCGTAACCAACCATTTGAAATGGTGATTGAGTCGTCAAGTCTAAAAATTAGCAATATCTGTGAACTCGGGCATATAGAAAGATTAAACTCTTACTTTTAAGTTCCGCTTTCCCAGGCCTTTTGAAGTTTATGCAAACGTGGAGCTGTTGCTGAGCATGGCTGCGCAATTTCGGTCTGTTCGCAATCATTCAGGAAGTCAAATGAGCAACTTGCAAGTCATGCTCTCATCTCTCCCTTTTCGCTTCTATTGACATTTTAAATTAAAAAAATGGTTTTTAAGTTACGCTGTGTGAAATATTTCAGTAACCGCTTGGTTTTAAAAGCAGAAAAAGTTGTAAATTCACTCAGATTGAAATCTTAAAATAGTTCGCTTATTTTACCCCATATCATACATTTTTTGAAACTTTACCTTGAGATCAATATTAAAGAAATAAATCAAAATTTATGTTTATAATAAGGGAATAAAATAAAAAGATAAAATTCTAAAGGCTAAAATTCTAAGACTAAAGCCTTGATGACGGAAAAACCTATGCAACTGTGCACTTATTAAATATTAAAGTTTCACATGAGGAACTCGCATTGAAATGAAATAATCATTCTATCGCATAATTATTTCACAGTGATCGGAATATTTATTTTACTAACGAAATGAATATATTTCATTTAAACTAAACTAAATATGTTGAAAACTCTGCTCTATCCTTCATTTCTCTAGTTATTGAGCAGCTTTGTAAGGCATTTTAAAGTCGGCAATGGAGTGGCAGATGTGGATGTGGAGGACAGGCGCGCTGCGATGGAATGTGCGAGTTCACTTTCTGAAGATCGTCACATCCCATGACTAGGCCATGGTGAGTGCTGGGCATGGATATCTTTGTCACCTGTCGCGGTCTAAAGGTAACACATTCTAATGTTCCCCACGAGAGGAAATGCCTATAGAGAAGACTTTTCACTGATAGTCGACTGTATTCTCATAATCTCCAGGGAAGAAACCAGGAAATCACTCGAGCACATACTTCTCCCGATTCGGAAGCGGTGCACCCATCTCTCATTGGCTGAGATTGAATCGAAAGCCAGTAGATGGCGCCCTGAGGGTGCCTCTGGAAGCGGCAGCTCGAGTATTGTGCCTCTTCTAAATGAAGACTTCCACCCGGCCACCAAACTCAGAGCTGGGTACCATGAAGCGTGGGTGTAACCACCTGCACTCGGTGGCTGCGAGCCATGAGCAAGGATGTTTGTAGTGATTTTTAAAGCACCACTTAAACAGAAACTATGGTTTCTGTTTAAATCAGCACTCTTTTGAGATTGCGCCTAAGTGATCGCAAACAAGTCAATCCAATTTAAATGATCGGATGCCCCTATTAAGTCAGGTGATGAATTAATTCTATTAGCTCTCTGGCCTTCTGGTCAACAGCTTGCGGATATAAATGTTTGATGTGATTCAGAGTTCTTTTTAACCCCCTGCTTTGCTAAGCAAGTGATCATAGAACGGCAAAATGAAATATCCACTCCAAGTAGGGTTGACCTTGGGCATGGATGTTTGTAGTGGTTCGGAATCCACTTTAAGCCGTAAGTCCCGGTCTAATTAGCCCTCGTGTGCAAAAAATGACCGTTGAGCGATAAACCAAAAAAAACAAAAAACCAAGTAGGGTTGTTGGCATCTCTTGCAAAGCAGCGGGTTTGACTGAAGGAGCGGAAATTGAGCCGACGCCGCACAAACAGCTGCTGCAGAACAAGAATCCTGAACACCCCGGTGGTTGATCTACTAACATCTAAAATACATTTCACCGTCCATGTTAAGTTAAAGTATAAAATAAGAACACAGCATATATTCCAAAATTTTCGGTATTCGGAAAAATGTCTTCAAAACATCTTTTGAATGAACTGTTTGGATTTGTTTCTCTCTTTGCAAGTTTACGAATCTATTTTTGACCATCATTGATTATCAAATAATTTCGCATTTTATTTCAGTTTTTATACAGAATTTAACTTAAACAATTCTTAATATTTGTTATCTTTATTTCCTTATTTCTTCCGAATGCATGATTTATCAATGCGTTTTTATTGCATAATTCACGTTTTCAAACGCTCCATCCAAACGTAAAATGACATAATTCGCTTTTTGAGGCTTCAGAATTCTTAAAAATAAAGGAAATACCTTTTCCACATAAATAATATACGATTAAAATAGCCTCCTGGGTCCGAAGCTCTTGAATCTGCTGTCGATGCAAGGCAATGATGAAGCTCTAACATTTTATGAGATTGACATGCTTCAGTGCTCGAGATAAATCTTTTTTTTTTTAACCAGTGTATTTTTGAAAGATTCCTGGATATAATGTTGAGTGCATTGAGTTTTTCGATCCGATGAAGAGACACAAATCGTGCACTTTCTTAATCCTTAAGAAAAAATATTATACTCTTAAGCCTTACTGTCGAATAGTGAAGTCCGCTTATTTACAATCGCTTGGCACGTAAATCCTTTCAGTAAGGCGATATTGCCAACAGAAGCGATATTGAATTTAAAATGAGTACTTAAATTACACAGTTTAGCCAGGGTTACAATTTAAAACTCATAAAAATGTTTTTGAATTCTTATCTAAAAACGAACACGATTTTTTTTTTTTTTCGATACGTTCGTTACCTAACTGCAGCAATTTTGCTGGTCGCGCATGAATGCACTTCTGAAAATCATCTAAGATAGGACACGGCGATGTTTTTCCTCAACATTCCAACGAAGTGGTTCAATATTCCGGTGTCGCATCTTCCAGCTTTAAATAACATTCGACCGGTAGTTAGCCTTGGCGGCGTTCCACCCTCTGCACTTCCTGTTCTAGTTTATGCATGCCCACGCAGACAGAAGACTTTTTTCGTTTATTAGTTGAATATTAAGTGAAAGGGAAGAAGTGCTAAGATGAGGCTCCTACAGGAATCGCTTCACTCCCTAGTTTTAACCTAATTATCTGTGTTTCTATTGTATTGACTTTGCTGACACGAGTTTTCAAAATTCTTTAATTCTGTAAAATTTATCCTCTTCACTCTGTTTGCACTTCCTCGAATGCTTCGATTTTTTAAGCTATGAATGTTGGCAAATATTTAATATCAATACAAATTATAATTTTATCGGCATTCAGTAAATTTGATTATTTAGAATATGTATTTTTTTCCATTATGCAATATTTTTTCAATTAACATTCATTTATTTATTGTGACCCATTCTTGAATGTTAACCAAACTCCGCAGTTTCGGTGGTAGAGCTGTTTAGCTCAATGGTCAACGCTTTGTCCTCTATTCAGCAGTTCCTAAGTTCGTTCACCACTTCGAACTTGGGTGTTTGTAATGACTCGAAATCTACTTTAAATCTTAGTCCAATGTGTCGTCGAGTACAAGAAAGAAATATTGAGCGGAGGAAACAGAATCGTAGTACTTTAAATAAATTGCATAGTTCTTCCTTTGCTTGCAAATTGTATAATTCTTCCTAATACCCTTAGCTTGATCAAAATATTTATATGTGCCAAAATTATAAAATAGACATGCATAATGGGCATTATTATTCAAGGCATTCAGTGAAATACTTTGACGAGTTGGGCAGATGAATGGTTAAAACGCTCAGGTTTTCAATTGAACAGTTCGTAAATTTGATTCGCTCCTCGCGTGAATGCTCAAAATGAGATCAATTTTATAAACCAAGAATCTTAGTCGAATGATCTCCAAGTGTAGAAAAAGGCCTTAGAGAAGCAAATTTTAAATACTTTTTTTTATTCCTGTCTTGTTGAAAAAGAAATGAAGCTCTTTGCTTTTTAGGAGCACACTAAATCATTAGTATAGCTGAACCTCTCTTTGTATAAGTTCTCTTTTTGTTTTGAAATTATAGTAATATTTAAAATGCTGTTTAAAATTTAAAGTTTGCTATATTTAATATATATTGTTATTAGTATATTGTTTGGGTTATGTTTAATATATTGTTACCTGTAATATTTTGTCGTTAAAAAATGTATTTAAGTTCTTCAGAACTTTTTAATAAGAGATGAGTTTTACGGAGAATTGTACATTTTAAGTATGCATTCGATGAGATTTCAACACAAACATTTCTCTGTGACTTGAGGAAATCTTGAAGCCAGGTATCGCGGTAGAGAACTCGCAGCGATCCTCAGTTTCTGCTTCACTTTTAGCCTCTAGGGGTCTCTAACCAAAAAATATACATCGGTGGATGTCAAACAATTTTAGAATTGGGAAGTTTTACTCTTCCTAATTAGAATGACTTCAATGGAACAAAACAAGGCTTAATGAAAGCAAGTGAAAACTTGTCTAGGCATCTTCTGGTGTTTCCTGCCCACTGTCTCCCGAGGAAAGGGCGTGGCAAGGGTTAGTTCGATGACATAAAACTGGGAGTGAATATTCATTGATAGCAGAGCGAAAAAAAAGACAACAAATGTAGAACCTTGGGAAAGGTGAACTTGTTCACATTGACACCGATTTCGAGCGGTATCTATGCATATATTCAATAACTTTAATTGTCCACTCTCTCTCTTTCGCTGCAATTTAAATTGTAATTAACACTTATATGCAAACAGATAAGTAATCTGTATCCTGTTTTTAAATTCACTAGTTAGGTTTAATGGACGGTAATGCGAAAGATGTTTGGAGATTGTTAAGTAGAACAGGCCACTAAGGGAACGAAGAGAGGCTTGACATTTGGTTGGTCGTGTCCATGGGGAGAACTATAGATAACCATGGACACGGCTGATTCATCTTGATGTTTTCGGAGTATAGACTCTTTTCAATATCGAGGGGAGGGGGTAATTCTCCGAGCGAAGCAGTTACCTTCAAATGGCATTCAAAAATGCCTTCTTGGTGTTAGTGGCATAGTATCGCAATGGATGCAGAGACGCCCTCTCTCTACGGATCTTCCTATCTCGAGAGTGACCGGTTCTAAGGCGAGTTATACTTATAATGAAGACTCTATTTGCATTTCTCACAAATCTGTGAGTTTTTTTTAAAGGTGTTTTCTCTTGGACGGTTAGAGATGTAAAATTCCCGGGAATTTTGAAGCTTGGAAATTTACTCGGAAATTTTGGGAAAAAACCGGGAATTTTGGGGAATATTGGGAATTTTGAGGGAATAAACTCAGCCAATCATATTTCGTTTTAGAGATTCTTTTTTTTTTTCCGCATATATATGAAGCGAAGTGAAGTAAAATTTGATACTGAAATTTTGTTTTCTACAATAAGCATTCATAAAAGCAGTGAAAAGCATAAACTCTGAACATTAAAATTGTAAAAAATATAGTATTGAAAAATTTCGTCCCTAGGGGATATTTTTACATCGGTGTATGTATGGCGAGATATGTCGCTAAGATTGTTGGGAAGCCAATGTTTCTCACAAATATATATTTAATGAAATTAGGAAAATAAACTGAAAATTGTTATTTGACCAAAAATAATGAATATCTATATACACTAACGATTGACGTTATAAAAAATATTTCGTATGCAATTTTAAAATCAGTTATTAATCTAATCTACTGCGTTTAATTTAACATTTTATAAATAGTAGAATAATATTTTTGAGAAATATTTTTCAAGGAATATATATATATACTATCATATATATTGAAAGACAGCATATATAAGCGATTTCTGTCCAAAAATTTAATAAAAATACACATTCAAATAATAAACATTACGAATAAGAATTGCAATGAACACAGCTAGAAATCTCTCCTATCTTGACAAATGGCTGTCATCCTTTTCAAAATATTTTCAGAAATTCCTATTGCCATAAATAAAAGTAGAAATCATTAAAATATATCTTTTTAAATATATTATGTGGTTTTAATAGTTATAAACTTATAAATTTTTAAGAGAATTCAAAATTTTCCCCAATTTTAAAAATTTGGGAATTTTCAAAATTTTCATGGGAAAAAACCCGGTTTATTCCCGGAAAAAAACCGGGTTTTTTCCCATCCTTGCAACACTATGGACGGTATCTTGCAAACGCCTTCACATCGTCAAGCGTGACTTTGAAAGTATTTCTTCATAGAGTTAGCAAGTTGATCTGCATCTCCATTTCCAGGGCGCAGGCATCCGTTGCAGAATACATATCTAGTTCAATTTTTCAACTTCTTTCAACTGATGTTGAATATCATGGGTTAGCCTTGATTGGCCGTAGCCTAATGCTTCTAAGGCAGCTTTCTAGTCACAAAAGAAGATGAATCCATTGGCTTTGTCAGTGTATCTGAACTAAGATGTTTTCATGCAATGCAGGATTTATTGCTCTAAGTTAACTGGTAAAATTTGAGACAGTGGATCATTGAATGATTAGTAGATATACCGTTGGGTAATGCAAAGTATGTGCCTGTTCCGCCTTCTGGAATAGTGTCATCGCCATCTGCATGGACAAGGTTCTCTCCCGACATTACGTTGATAGTCTGCAGATCCTTTTCCAAGATAACTGATATTTCCTTTTCGAAGTATGGAACGTTGATATTGGTATTGGCAGTGGTTCTCCTGGGTAAGCATCTGGGCTTCTCCAGGAAGCCAAGGGTGCTGTTTTCGAGACTGATCTCGATGTCTCATATCGGAATAAAATGGATGATCTTTTTAGTCTGTTTTCTTAGAAGCTTGACACACTTGGAATCGTAAATGAGTTCTGCTGTCTTGATAAGCTGAAAATCTTGATAAGTTCCAAGAACCGTGAATCATATAGCAATTGTGAATTCTGATAGCTTTTTCTAAATGGCTGGGATTTTATCAGTGAATTTATTACTTCCTTGAAAAAGTCCATACCAATTTGTCGTAAGAAAATCGAGCATTTAAAAATGTTCTCTATTTGGTTGCTGAATGCTTAAAAGTCGTGTATGTTCACTTCAGTTCGTTGATTTTTCTTTCGTGTTCAGGTCAGATGTTTGTGTTATTCGGAAACCATCTTTTAATGATTCCGTCAAATGAGCCCACGTGTACCAAAGATTGTTAAATATTAACGAACTAGACACACACACACTTTCTCTCTCTCTCTCTGTGTATATATATATATATATATATATATATACACACATCATATATATATACATATATATATATCTACATATATATATACACACATACATATATATATATATATATATATGTTATATAATATGCATGCATGTTCTGAGATTTAGTATGGTCCATATTGTCTTTCCTTATGTTAAAATACGAAAAATAAACTATTTTCTGGGTTTCCACAATTTTGGGAATTTAATTTATGAGAAAAATGAGTGACGTGTCTACCGTTAAAATAACATATTTTTAGAAAAAGTGTAGGATGCAATTTTTTTTTCCTTTTTAAAAATGGTAAATTTAAACGCATTTTTAGAAACAAATATTATTAAAATGTAAGATACCATCACTCTTTCCTGACAATTATAATACGCTCTTTTGGATCGATCAGCTGTTCGTGAGTGCGATTCCCACTTCAGGCGGGAATGCTTATTTTAGCTCACATTCCGCTTTAAACTGTTGGCACTAGTCTAATTTAGCTCTCGGATGTAAAAACTGGCTGTTATGGGATAATAGCTTATTTTCAGCATACCATTTGTTCCTCCAATAATAAAAATAAAATTTCTAAATACTTCTGAAACAAATTTACCTTAATTTATAAATATTTTTACAAAAACTTTTTGGTTAGTCAACATTATTTTACATTAAATATTAAAAGAAAAAAAAAACCAAATGAGATTTTTATCAATTTACAATTAATCACACTCACGATTTTTATCAATTTACATTTGCATGTTTTTAAGTTCTTAATTAACTTTTCCAAATGGATTAAAAAACTTTCTTGATAGTTCATGAATATATTTTATGGATTATCGACAGGTAAAATATTCCATTGGAACATTATCAATTCAAATAAATTTGGATATTATCTTTTCTCCAAAGAATTATCGCATCCGGCACTGAAAAATAATTTCGATCTAATGAAAGGATAATTAATTTTACGTTTCAGAGACAAATAATTAAAAATTCTAGATGAATTTGTTCTTTTTATCGAACTGTAATTTTAGAAAACGTTTTCATTTTAAAAAACGTAATATTGTTGTTTTATTCCAAGTGTTTTATTTCGATTGTGCAGTGTACATTCTAACGGTCACCGAGGCCTTCCGAAGGACCTCTCATAAATAGGGGCCGAGTGCCCCAAAGTAGAGGGGCCGGAAAACTCAAGCACACACGCTGATAGGCATGCATGCTGAAAGCTTTACTTACACCTACCGTTGTTGCAACAGTAGCCTGGATTGAACTCTGGACTTTGTGCTCTGAAGAAAGATGTTGTGCCTTTAAACCACCGTTGTACACAAAGAATGTTATATTTAGATTTTTTACACTTCTTGCTCTATTTTTTTTCTTTTCAATGCACAGCTATTTAAGAAATGTCCGAATTTTCTGCCTCTTCATAACTGAGAGTACGTACTACATTTTTTAAAATCTCGAACGCAAATGCAGCAATACATAAATGCAGCTTAAAAATGTATTTACATTTCTTTAGATTTATTTTTATTCTATGAACTTTCCAGAGCGCACGTTTGAGATTTGATTTTTTGCTGCCACACATCCCCGTGTGCTGCGGAGTGTCTCTCAGGGTCACTGTGGCTGCAGGAGAAAAAAGCGAACAATTATAAAAGAAAACGGACCCGTTGCCTGCGAGTGCACAAGTCCAGAAAATCGTTTTGCAAACACTGAACTCTCAGTTAATCCCTCGCGCAGGAGGGGGCCGAACTGCAGCATCTCCCTTCGCGAATTGGAAGCTCATCCGATGGATCCGCAACTTATTCAACGTGTTTCAGAAAATCCTGTTTCTGGAGGAAACGCTTTTTAATTGAGCTGCGATTATTTCATGCCTGCCAAAAGAAGTGGCCCGTGGGAAATCACACATCTTCCGAAACAGCTGGGAATTTGCTTTCTGGCTGTAAAATATCCCGGTAAGGCAAAGCAGGGAAACAAACTGCCCGAAAATAGCGTAAGGATTGTAAATGGAAGAGATAAATAAAGATAGAGCGATAAGAGAAAATTCTGTGTATACCAGTACTAAACTAGAAACTTGAGGAAGAGATGGATACACATAAATGCGCTCGTGTAGTTTGTATACTGGGGTAACAATACACAAGTAATGTCATTGGCTGACACAATATTTTGTAAAGGGACAGAATACGCATGAAAAATTCGATAAACTAAATGACCGATCAAAAACAAATATTCTGTGCATAATTTTTTCTTTTGTCGTTCAATTGAATAGAAATTTTCAGTTCATTAGGAAATAGATTTTGGTCGCACAAAAATAGATTTGCGTATTGTATACTGTGGTTCACTCTTTTCCTTACAAAAATTGAGAACAAATTTGGTCTTAATGATTGTTTCTGTTTGAATTGAAAATTCTTGATGAAAAACTTCAAATGAGCTAATTATTTTATTTCAAAAGAGAATTATTAGAATTTTTTTGTAACACATAATTTTAGAGTTAATCCTAGAAAAAGGTGTAAAAATATTTTTATTGAAAGAAGAAAAAAAATGTTTATTATAATGCATGGATAGGTCAGCCTTTTCATCCCTCACATACTGGAATTGCTATTGGCGCTTGGCGCTGATGTTTCCCACTTGGTGCTGATGTTTGCAGCTTTTCGGAATCCATTTTGAGCTATGTCTTAGTCTAATAAGTTCTTGTGTGTAAAAAAAAATGACCATTTAGGGGAAAAATACATAATGAATGGTTTTAAATATATTAAATTATAAGAGATAAGATCAAATGACAAGGTACGAAACGACACGGTGGGTACAAATGAAGACTTTATTCAAAATATACACCACAGGCTTGAGCAGAACGATCCCACTGATGAACAAGCAGCAGCATTCTTTGTTCCCAGAATTCCTGCGGCCGCGACAGTCCTTCACAGCGTCCTTGACTGCGAATGGAAGCGCTTCCCTTTCAGGGGTTGCTTCAGTGGACCAAACACATGGAAATCGCAGGGCGACATGTCCGGTCTGTAGGTCGGATGGTCCAACGTCTCCCACTTGAACTTGGTCAGTTCCATGTGACTCTGGAGATGTGTGGACACGCGTTATCATGGAGTATAACCACAACCTTCTTGAGCAGCCCCAGTCTTTTGTTTCTGATTGAGTGTCTCACAGTACACATCGGAGTTTATGGTTTTTCTGTACTCGTGGAATTCCACAAGTAGCGAACGTTAAACGTCAAAAAAGACGGTGAGCAAACACGTTTTCCTGCTGACGGTACGGTTTTGAAAACGGAAGGGGGGAGTGACGACTCACACTTCCACTGGTTTCTCACCTTCCGCCGTCAGAAATAGGATAACACCTCGCTGCTCTTCAATCGCCGAATAGTGCGACGCGAACGACATCCTGTCTTCATACGGACTGCCACATCATTTGGACGCCGCTTTTGATAAGAGCCTCTGCTCTCTCTCGCGCATGCTCCGATCCCAGTCAGAGACTCCAATCACATCCCGAGATGTCTCGCTACGTTCTCCCATGGCGCAATATACAAATATTTAACTATTATGTTTTTACGTTGTTTCGCACCTTTTCATTTGATTACCCCTTATATTTATCCCCATAGGGCCGAATGGTTTGGTTCAAGAATTTGTGGGTTTGAACGGCCCTTGGGATATGTGAAGTAGCTCGGAATCTCGTTTAAATAAGCCCTTCTGTGTCCGAAATGACCTTTGAGCCACAAAACAAGATAGAAGAAATGGTCAATGTCATAACATTGTTAATGATTGAAAAATTGTGCTGTAAAAGTTTTGTGTGCTTTATATATATTTCAGAAAGGATAATTTTAATATATTCAATTTTGGTGCTCTGAGGGTTGTAATAAAAATGTAAAAAGTGTAATTATATATTTGTGTGAATGTTTAATATTTTTGTCTGTTTGCTTGTTTCATCGTGTCAAAGTTTCCCTTTTGAAATTGTCTAAATTCGCTTCTTCCGTGAAAATTTCCGTATTGAGAGCTGAGGAGGGGGGGCGTTTGGAGAGAATGTCTGCGAAGTGTTTAGCGTAGGCGTTGCTGCGGCGCTCTCTGGAAGTGCTCTAAGAGTCGAACTGCAGATTTTTTACCCATTTTTTAAACACCGAGCTGTCGAAGGAATAGTTAGCGCTCTAGCTTTCGTTTCAACAGTTCATGAGTTCGATGCCTCACTGCAGCCATGGATGTTTGTGGTGGATCGGAATGCGCCCCAGTTTAATTGGCGTGGGCGAGCCCTCCGCTGGGAGCAGTCGGGTCTGATGAGTGAACTGGATCCTTTTAATAAGTTTTTGTACATAATGGAAATAAAAAGCTATTTTAAAAATATATCGGTTACACTGATGCACACTGCAGTCAATGGACGATGGTTGGTCATTTGGTGACCGGAGCTCCAGTACTGGGGGCACATATCTCCAATTTATTAATATTTATTTTCCTAACATATGTTAGTCATAATTTTTGAATTATTTGAGTTTATATTTTGAAGATTTAAAATCTAGAACGGGGCAGGGGGATCGAACCGGTATCCTCTGGTATGGGCGCCAGCATTTATGTTGGTAGTTATTCGCGCATAAGCAGTATACTTTATTTATAACCGACAGGGTCATGATACAATTGGAGGCAACATGGTTTTTTCTTTTTAGCAGTACATAATTTTTATTTATATATATATATTACACTGCAGTCAAGCGTCTCTAATATTCGGTTGAAGAAAGTTTTGTGTAATTACTCCTGCGTGTGTAACTGAAAATCGTGAGGAATAATCAAACAAGTTGCGTATTGCAGGGTTTTTCTTATTTGAAAATATTTCCACTGTTATTGAGGGAAATAAGCATTGAAATTCCAACTTTGAAAATGAAGTGTCCTTGAGAAAACCTGTTTGACGGATTGTTCAATTCCCTCCTCAGCTATGCATCCGGCGCGTTTGTGATGGTTCTTTTTAAAAGTTGCCTTTTTTATTTGAATTTTGTAACATGAAATCGTTCCAGGGCTTGAAAATGCGCTTCCTCTGTACGATGTCGAACGGAAGACTCTGAAGTAGAGAATCATTCAAAACAGTTTTGCATGTAAATTGCTACAAATGTTTAGATGAATTATGTTTTCGCAGGAAAATTAGGAATTGAAAGCCGCGCGCGCTCTTCACAGTTCTAAAAAGTAACTGCGAAATTGTTTCGTAAACATTAGAGATGGATTTTGGCAACGCTCCGTTTCTCTTCTCCACTTGCCTTCAGAATCGACTTCTGCAATCAATTATTAGTAAATACATCGAGTCCATCAGGCCGAGAGAGAGGGCTGAATGGTGAGACGTACTAAATGAAACAGGAAGTGTTGATCAGAATTGGAAACGAGGCCACTTGGACTTTATTTTGTGCAGCATAAAAAATTGTGCAAGACTTCAGAATACGGCTGCCGAGCTGGCAGCCGAATGGTTAGCGCTCTTGCCTTCGGTTCAACAGTTCGTGGGTTCGAATCCCACCTTGGACATGGATGTTTGTAGTGGTTCGGAATCCACTTTAAACCGTAAGTCCCGGTCTAATTAGCCCTCGTGTGCAAAAAATGACCGTTGAGCGACAAACAAACCAAACCAAACCAATCAGAATACGGCTACAAAGTGCCGTCGGACAGCTAAAAAACAGTTGGTGGGACGACTCAGGGCTAGGGAAAGAGAAGGGCTGGCTCAAATGCTCCCCAAAACTGTCGCCGGAAATAGCCGTTGATGTACAGTCAGGCATCCAAGGAGAATAAGCTGCCTGGTGTTTCTAAGCAAAATACTTACTTTTTGTTTTTAATCAGAGTGAAAAAAAAACTACAAATGCCTCTCAAATATTTAGTAAATTTGCAATTATTATTTAATAAACCAAAAAAAAATTATTATTAATATTGAAATTAACTTAAAATTGTATAACCAATATAAAAATATATTTACCTATTAGCTTCAGCTTATCTTGATTTTTTGACTATTGGCCCATTTCTTGTTTTTCTGTTGAGCTTTATTAAGAGATACTATCGATGCATTTCTACTTAAATACCTAATTCGTATAAATGTTCTCAAGCGACAAAAAAGTTTAACTGCCTTTCGATTTACAGTTGGGAAAGAAGACTGTTTCATTTATTAATGTTGCTTTGACATTTTTCCCTTTAGAAAATGTGTCGCCATGAAATTTGCGAAACATTATGTCCGTTTGTTTTATAGTTTCCATCCATGCTTTTGTTGGAACAGTAAGTCCCCCAGCAGAAATTAAATTAATCCATTCGGAATGATTGGGCATATCGACTGAATTTCTTGATATAGTTCCAAGTGAATTATCTTTAATTTTATAAGCAATATAACCTGCCACATAAACCATAGCTTCTTTTTCAAATGGAGATGTATCACAATTTGGATTGGAAGAGGCAAGTTCATTTTCCCAAGATAAAGGTAAGGGATTAATTAAGAATTCACGATTTAATTCATCATCTTGAGAATCAAAAGAATTGATAATTTCTTGACGTTCTTTTACATTAAATGCAGAGTCTAACATTTCACTTGTTAAATAAACGTTGGTCCATTTTCTAAAGAGTTTACTTTCGGTGACAAATTAGGTAATTTATTTGCGAGCAATATTTTTTTAAGCGAATAATTACTTCAGAAGGAGAAGGATGGTCATTGAATCTCCCGAGACCTCTAATTTGGCTGAAGAGGCTTTCGAGCGCATCTGGAGTTAGTCTACTTGTTAAAATATAAGATACATTTATAGATTTTAAGTCTTCTTATAATCCATAAAGAGAATGAATTGAAACAATAATCCCTTTCTGAAAAGGCAAAACCGATTTTTTTCCAATGTATTATGTGTTTTCCTTTTGTATTTCGATACATATTTGAACGCGTAGCAACAGCACACGATGTCATGTTTTCCTCTTTAAAAAATACTGTTGCTTAAAACATTAACATTAAACAAGCCAAAATGAATGAGAAAGCTGCTATCAGACACAAGCTAGCATAGAGAATGCCAGCTAGTGGATGCCCAGTGACGTCACGCTCTTCCCCTCTCCGGTGACAAGGCGGCATGCGATACATCAAAGCGATGAGCCAGCCCTTATGTTTTCCCTAGCCCTGGGGACGACTGCCCAAAACCTTGCGTGGCGATGCATTCCAAGTGGCGATGAGGGAGCTCAGAGGAGCCAACGAAAATATTTTAAGTGAAATAGGAGTATGAGAAAAGTTGTATAGACATGTTCACTAAACTAGGAAAAAGAACTGGATACATAAATCTAGTTTATACTGAGGTAAAACAATGCGCATGCATAGTATGCTGATGCAATATTTATGTAATGTGATAAAATGCACATGAAAAATGGCTGATCGAACCAATTCATTTGTCCATTGATAATTTTGTGAATTAGCTTCCAACTGGATTCAAATTTTCATCTACCGTTTAAAAGAGAACAAAAACGGTGTTTTTTATATGTCATCTGTATTTGTAAATATTTGCTAGTTCCTTTCAAAAACCGATGGAATAGTTATAATATTTGGGCGTGATGCAATGGATGCTTTTTCAAGAGTTGAATCTAATTGAACCGATCATATACATAAAAAATATTCGGTACATTTGCAGAATTCCCTCACCTGGGAAAGTTGTTTTAAATCCTCTTCAAACCGTCTCCTATTGTAGGATATATGTACTTTTTAAATTCATTATTTTAACGGCAACGAAAAAGTTATTTAATAGTTAAGTGGAAAACTTAAAAATTAATGTATTGATCATAATCTCATTCCACTCTAAAGCAGGTATATCCCAAATATTGATATTTTGTGTCGTGTAAAAGCAGAAAAATTGTTTATTAAAACAAATGTTTAAAGAAACAAATGATTTATCAAAGTATGCATATAGAATACTTTTTTTAAGTACGTATATGGAATACTTTTTTGTTGACACTACTATATTAATGGTACCAAAAAAGGTATGTACCCGAACTGCGAGCATTCACACGCAAATTGAATCTCGTGATATTAATTACTTCCTTTTACAGATATTTGCTAGTTCTTCTCAAAATGATTAGAATGGCCACTGCATGTCACAACTCGTTCCATTGTGAACGAGGGTGTCAGAAGAAAGGCACCTATTTTGACTTACTGAATGCCATGAAAATAACAGGAGGTACTGCGCTCAATACCGCATACTCAGTATTTTTGAAAGACGCATATCTTGTAACCGCCGCTCACCAGAACATACGTGTGGTGATTGTTCGTGTGATAATCACACGTTATGAAAATTGAGCAGGATATCAAATCTACGGTTTTGGGAAGTTCAGATTAAAAAAGGCCGCCCATTCTGAAGGGTTAAATTTGTTGCCCTAAATTAGAAATATGAAATAAATGCTTGAAGCAATGGAAGGATTCTCTTAAAACTTGCTTATTGCCCTCGAAAAGAAGGCGTGCGTATGAAAAATGTCTGGCTTGTTCAAAAATGGGGGTTACATAACGAAGTTTTATTAGCTTTGATAAACATTTTGTTAAAGCAAAGCTGATAATTCAGATGGTGCTTTCCAAAGACAGAAAAAAACTCGGTGGAAACTAAGTCTGAGTCTCGTTTTGGATCCAAAAGCTTCCTGTCTGCATCTCCACCTGATAATCAGGCGATTCCATGGACGGTGCACGTGCGGTCGCTTCAGGGGGGAATTAACATGCATGCATAAGCACCCACCGCTCTCGAGACTCTCGAGGAAGAATATTATTGTCTAGGTCAAGGTTATATACATCTTTCATAGAAAATGCTATGACGAGTCACGAAAAGGGAAAGTGGAAATAGACGGTGGCGAAAGGTCTTCAAGGAATTAAAAACTGTTAAACCTACAAAACGTTTTTTACTGCAAGCTTCTGACTCATCGCTTCAGTCATCTTGAAGCTATGCTCTGCCAATCACATTGAAACTTTATCCTTCGAAAAAGTGTAATCAATTATACAAAAACAAATCTTTGCAAACGCGTTTAGAATTAAACTGAAAAGAATCTGAAGTTTTCGTCATCAAATGAGTTATATCGTGATAAAGGTAATGAATCGCAAACAATTTAGTTTTTTAAAGTAAGTTAAAACTAAATGTTATGGTGTGCCTTCGCAAAAGAGCACGTCGGAAGGGGTCTTTCCTCGTGTGCGCGCGCACTCTCTGTCGTCTGCAGGGAGAAAGAACTCGACTCGCTTCAAGTGGGATTTTGTTAGAGCAAAAAATCATTCAACTGAAGTTTGAAAAGATTGAAGAATTTCCCAGCAGTTTATTTGCACGTTAAATAAGCCGTGGTCATGGTGGTACCTGTGGGGTGGCAGGTCAGGTATTGGGATGTTCCATTGCTCTGCCAAATGTGGCCGGATGCAGGGAAGTGTGCTGTTGCAGCAACAGCACCCCGAGCATTATAACCGAGATAACATCTGAATGGTTAGCACTCTTGTCTTCGGTGAAACACAGAATGGGTTTGAATCCCACTTTAGGTATGGTTGTTAGTAATGATTTGAAATACACTTTAAACTGTAAACCGCAGTCTAATTAGCGCGTCTACCCAAAACATAAGTAACAATCGAACGACAGACTTAACCTGAACATGCAAACTTTTGTGAACACGTGTGTGTGTGTGTGTGTGTGTGTGTGTGTGTTTTTTTTTTCACATATTCTTTTTTAAGTGTTTTACAATAATGCACAAAAGAGACATTTACTTTATTTACCAATTTAATTATCGTAATATAAACTCCGGTTGATATATGGTTTTTATTAATTACTTTATAATTCACATATTCCAGCTGTAATGTTTGGACTAGTTTTGTCCATTATATCGTAAATGTGTCGTTCAAGTTCTGCTTAAACATTCAGTTGTGTGGAAGGCTTGGATGAAATCCGACCCTTATGAATTCCTCTCTGCGGCAGGACCTGCAATTCGTGAGCCATAAACATATTTAAAAAAAATTCGAAATTTTTCTTCCGAAATCGGCAACGTTACAGGAGTTAACCGGAGCATAGGCGTGCCAGAAAAGAAGAAAATTTTTGGTAACAAATCTTCACGGAAGCGGTTTGAAGACTTTGTGGGTAGAACAATGGAAGTTCTCGGCTCTTTTATTTCCCCCTCCAGAGCTGAATTTCTTTCTTTATTTGTACCTATTTTCGGAAGAATTTTTATGTCACTTGTTTTTTTATGATGACATAACTTTGCCTGAATTGAGCCAAGAAGCCAGGAGGAAGTGGACTGAATGCCTTGGTGCGAAAATGTTGGCTTGATCTGTGCCCCATCTTCGTGTTCGTTAAGAAATATCCTCTCACTTTGTTGCAAAACATGTGCTGCATACTTGCGATACCCTAAAGAAATGTTCCTTTACTCTTGCAAAAATTGAATACGATCGCTATCTTAAAACATTGACTTGACGACACAATAGATTTCTTTCGACGAAATCTCTTGAAACTTCTGTAAATGAATTGAGTGATAAAATTAGAGTCTGATTTTTATTTTAACTTCATTCGATTAAATTATTCAATGATTGCAAATCGCAACTTGACCAATGTCCGGAAAATAAAGGAATATTGGTATATTAATGTGCGTCCGTTACTCTGGATTATAATGTCCATCCACGGCTTGATGTAACTGAACGAAATGCTTCTTTATTTAAAAAATTGAACATTTTTTTATTTTACATTTTTGACATAAAATTATGAAAGTGAATTTAATAACAAACAGTTAATTCCTTTTATATATTAAATTCATTTTGAATATTTTTCTGTATGTGTAGTTTAACGTTTTAAGTAGTTTTAAATGCTTAACTAATAAATGATATATGACATAAAGATTTAAATTTATTAATTTTAAAAAGTATGGTCTGTTTTAAGTTATTCCAGTTATTTATGCATTTCAAAATAGTATTGTTAGAGCGTTAAATTCATCGTACAAGAAATTCATTTGATAAAATAGTTTTTTTTTCCTTAGAAAAAAAAGTATAATGATTACTTGTCTATTAAATAAATAATGACTTGAATGATGGAATATTTAGATATGCAAAATGATAGTCAACATATTTCGTTGCGTTATTTATTGAAAAGTAGAAAGCATTTGTTGTTGTCATCAACATTCCAGATCCTTGCTTGAAATTGCCCCCTACTTGAAGCGTCTCAGCATGATTTCCGAAAATGCTGCTCTTGTAGCATAAGCAACCTGAAAATGGATGCAACTTAGAAACCTTAAGTGAAACGCGATAAATTTTCATGAAAGGTATTTTACCGACGTACCTCGTTTTAAGAAGCGTTGCGGTGCCTGCAAAAGCAATGGTTTTACTTTCTTTGCACAACTCGATCCTGCAGAAATGCTTTGCAAGCAAGCAGAATTTATGTTTCTTCGAAATGAACTTTCTGTTCATTAGCTTCAAAAATTTGAAAGTGCTCGGGAGCCTGCTTCGAACGATTCTGAGAATCAGTTTAAGGATGAACTTACAAAAAAAAAGGCAAAATCGTGAGTCGGAAGTGAAGAGAATTTTCTCCTTCATGAGCAGTTACGGTCTTTTTTCATGTAACAGCAAAGCACGACCTCTTTGTGTTCTCTAAAAAGGCTTTCTTTTATGCTCCTCCGATAGGCAACCGCGCCTCACTGTTAGCATGGAACAAAAGAGAATTCTACTTAGCTGTTCTTGTTACTGAGTTAATTTTTCATTTCCCGGCATGCATTTTTGTGAAATGTCGCGAAACTCGCTTTTTTCACTTCGGAGCAGTTGAAACAGGTTCGTGTGATGAAAACAGCTATGTTTCCTTTTTACCAGTTAAGAAAATGTTAAACACCTTCTGCTACTTTGTTGAACGTCTGAAGTAGAGCGATTATCATTCGTGATCAAATTAATTGAAAATCACGCCATTTTCTTTTCATTCTTTTACTGAAGGAAATTGTGCAGTTTATTTCTGAAAGTAAGTGAAATTAAAAACGATCAGAAACAATAAAAACCGCGACTAACTAAAGCACATCATAGGCAAAAAATAAAATTGAAACGTTTATATAAAAGTGAAGAAAAAAAATCTTGGAAAATTATTTTACCTCAACAGCAAAAATATCGCATAAAATTTATTCATAGAAATCATTCTTCAACATAGAAATATATTGTTAATAATTTTCAAATTTCTGCCTGTCAAATATATTTTCTCCATAAAAGTAATAAAGGAAATTTCAAGAGTTGGAAATTTATATTAAAATTAAATATACTAATTTATAAATGTAAAAAAAATTTCCTATAGAATGTTAAGCGCGTCAATTTAATATTTTACATAATTATATTCTAAATATAACCCTAGTTATATAGTGAGATGGAACATCGCTGTTTATGTCATAATATAACAATTTGTTATCATTCATCATATAATAATTATATGATCAATGATGATGAACTGTTATATTCTGATTAACAAAATCTATTCATTATTAATATTGTAATGTGAATATATTTTATTATATCTTTATTATAACATAAATTTAATATTGTAATTTATCGTATCGTATAAATATGAAGATATATTAAAATGCATTCGCTAATAAATATATTTATTATATTTATTAAAAAAATCGGTCGACAAACAGAAAAAAGATTATTATATAATCTTTTTTTCTATTTGTCGACCGATTTTTTTTCTGTTCAGTTGAGAGCGGTTGCCTGGGTATGGAATGAAACACCTCAGGATATTCTCTTCGGGTCAAGTTAAAAAAAATAATAAAAGCTGTTTTATTTTTAAATGTAACGCTCTTAATAAATCCAAACAATAATTGAATGTTGATTTGAACTCCCTGTGAAGTCATTCCATCAAACGGTTCCCCTTCAGACCCCAACAACGGCAGCCGGCGATTTTTCTCGCCTTTTTAAAAATTGCTCTGAAGCGGGGAGAAAAAGTAGTTGCGGAATCGCTGATTCCCCCTCTTTTAAAATCCTTAAAGTGCCATTGAAAATGTACTGTTTTTAGAAGAGAATGATTGCAGCTTATGTGTTTACGATTTTCGCAATAGATTGCCGATCAGAGATGGATGAGAGCGGGTGTGTTTTGAGATCTCATCCCTTGATGCGTTTTCATGAACACCACCTGATAGTGAAGAATATCGCTGCACTCGAATATGTTTTTGCGCACTGAACCGCATGAAAGGAAATGCAGAAGGATAAAGAATAATGATTTCAACACAGTTAAAAAAATTGTTATTATTTTAACTAAAGTCGAGTATGGACGAAATAACCGGGATTCGTTGAACGAGGCTGGAACACACCCCTTCAGGATAGCAGAAAAGCGAACTGAACGAAACGGACGCGAGCATCTCGGTGGTAAAAGGAAAATTATATTTAGATCAGTATTAAACTTGTGCATGTACAACTATAAATGCAGCTTGTGCTGGGGGAATCAGCACATGCGCAGTGTAATTGGCTGAAATACGACGAAGTACCTCTGCAAAATAGAGTGAACTCCGATCTAACAGTTTTATTTTGTTATTGATATTTTCGTCACGTGTGTTCCAATGAGGGTGAAATTTTCATGCTTCACAAAAAAACAGGTTTGAATGCATCTATAAATGGCTTTATTCTTCTAAAGCCAGAGCTTGATGCATTTTATAATTTATTGATATTATAACGATAGACATAGAATATTTGAACCTTCGACTCTACACATTGCGAAGAAACATTTTTTTTATAGTTAATTTACTTCAAAAATACGAAAAGACTTTTGGGAATGAATGTTTGTCATGAACTGTGAATGTTCACTGATGTGTACACTTGAACCAAATATTTGAGTTTCGTTTCTTCAAGGTTTTCTGGCAAAATCTGATTTCGATTTTCTTCACTCGATTTTAAGGGTTTTGTATTTTCAAGTCCTGTACAATTATGTGTTGTAAGTTATTTCCAATGTTTGGACAAAACGTAAACAAATCTTAGAATTCTATTATGCGAAGAAAAGGTGCTTTATGTGTAGAAAATGTGAATTTTTTCCCCTAAAATAAATGGGTTTTCACATTGGAAAATCGGCTATGATGTTGAACCATAGCCGATTTTCCATAGCCATAGCCAGATATTGTTTTCTTAATGACAGAAAAACTACCTTTTAAGTTGGTGAAATAACAAATCAAAAACAACTGAAAAAGAATATTCAAATGGTTAAATAATTGAAATAAAATTTTTTTGCTAAAAAGAAGTATTCTGTACAAAATAATCGTGATTAGACAATTTTAATAGTTTTTTTATCCAATGGCGGGCACACAAGGGTGACTGAACCCTATGCCACAACAAGGATAGAAACTGCTACTCATTTGTCGTTACCCAGCGAGCACCTGTGAACCAAGTTACGGAGGCGAGTTGAGTTACCCGCGCCTTACCACCACAAACCCGTTTATAGGATGGGCAACATTCATACAACATCACAGAAGAAAGGACAGAGAAGGAAAGAAACATCCATGCCCGAACCGGGATTCGAACCCGGGACCAACAGCTCAGGAGTCAGGAACGCTAACCACTCAGCCAATCGGTCGGCATTTTAATAGTTGATATTAAGAAAAAAGTGTTTGCAGAGGTTAAACAGCGCCGCCACATCCCGACTCGTCCGTTAAGAAATTGAAAGAAACTATTTCAGTTTTTTATTTGAATTTCATCTCTTTCGAAACGTTAAAAAATGCTTACGTCTCAATTTTTAAAGCAATCCGCATTCATGGAAAATCTCAGCTATATAAAATGTGAAAAACTTGTTGATTTAAGGTGCATTCTCAACAAAATTCTAAGCAAAAGTTTATTTCTTCTGCAAATTTTTGATTAAAAAAATATATTAATAAATGAAACGCTCTTTTAGAAATGTGTTAAAAAATATGAGCTGAAACGACATGAGAATTTTCCTAAATATGCACGTGTAATTAATGAATAATTACAAATATGACATTGATGTCTGCATATGAAATTCCTATCACACTCTCTAACTCCACTAGAAAATAATGATAACCGGAAACCTAAAAGCATATGGATACCAAAAATAATTACTTCGAAGAAGAATAGAGAGATAAAAAAATATTTTTTAAATGCACTCTCAAACCTCTTGTGTTCAAAATTTCATTTAAATTGGAACGTATGGCGAGATTACAAAAAAATAAATAAATCGCTTGATAAGCCATTGAGTTCTTTCGATTTTTCATTGCATTGCGTCAGCCAGTTACATGCACTCAGTAGAGATTTGATTCACGTATCCAGTGCTTTCAAGTCTGGTTTGCAGAATTTTCCTCTCGTCTCTTTTATTTAAGACACTTGCCTTCACTTTGTTATAATAGACCTTCGTATGCAAAAAATAACCCATAAGTGACAAACGAAGTAATTGGAAACAAAGAAATTGATTAGCTTTCTTTAAATCGAAGTTGAACTGGGCGCCGCACAGTTAGGAACGTGTTCTTCAGACTTGAAGTTCACAGCTGAACAAAGGAAGACTTCCTGTAAGTACCAATGATGTGGTTGCTTGTGCACCTTTGCCAATACAGCCTTTTTTGGACTGTCCTACTTGAAAGAGCTAGCTTTATACATTACCCCCCGTTGAGTTAGCAATCAAGGGCAGAAATACCAAAGAATTAAATTCCGCTCGGAAGGCAATATGTGATTTTTTTAAATGGTAGTTAAACTAAAAATATTGTTAAGCAGCTGAAAATAAGTGAATACTTATTAACAGTTGGGTGAAAACAATTCTTGTGTGTATATCCTTCAATGAGTCACTCGGGTAATATTTAAATAGAGTATTGTTAAATCAGATCTCTCATGAATTCTATTATAAATTGGCTGTTTAGTAATAAAAAGATTTGTACACAATTGTTCAACTAAAGAGTAAGAACTAAGACCCATTCTTAGAACTATAAGGTGAGTTAAAATTCTTGAATAAATAACACTTTCGTATTACCAACACACCCACCTGCCCGAAAGGGTAATGCAGCACACTCAGGTACATTAAATCATTAATTTTGTCGCCCGTGTCCTTGATGCTTTGTTCGGTTCTGCCGTTTTCTCCGCTTCCACCTAAACAGAGGCTGCGTCAATGATAAATGAAAGGAACCCCCTTCCCTCGGCACATTACCTGCAAGGTTGGAACGTCTGCCGAGTTCTGCACTTATCCGGGTTACCTTGAACAGTTGGCTTCCTTTTTTCCCTGTGTGCTTGCATTTCCATCTTTCTGAAAACTAATGAAACGCTTCCAGTAGTCGCAGTTTTCTCATTGAATTGCTACAAGACAAGCTGAAAACTTTGGGAAAACGCTATTTACTTATTTGAGATTTCATGGTGATAAGTCAAGCGATTTGTAAAGGTAGAAGAAAGTCGATGCACATTTTGTGGTAAAAATAGATACCTGACCGCTTACTGCGCTTAGCCGAGCAGGCAGCCAAATGATGAGCGCTCTTGCCTTTGCTTCAACAGTTCGAATACCATCTTGCGATTGGATGTTTGTAGTGGTACTGAATCCACTTTAAACAGCAGGTCCCAGTCCAATGAGCGCTCGTCTGCAACAAATGACCGTTGAGCGACACACAAACCGCGTGAGCCAACCATGTTCCATGAGCAGTGGGTCGCGTTTCGCGCTGATTCTAAATGACATCAGCGCATGTTCTTCAGTTTCTGTGATCAAACTTGGGATCATTCCCCGAGAAGAACTATTTCCTAAAAATATCACCAATTTAAAATGCAGCGCTTCCATTTCATCTCTGAATCATTAAGGAATTGAAGATAAGTAGCGCGGCTAGTTTTAATTCCTGCTAAAACCATTCTGGTCAAAAATTTTAGTTTTTAAGCGTTGTGTGGAATCATTATTTAAAGTTCAGATGCAGAGCTTGAGTTTTGACAGTTGTAACAGCTCTGGAGAGGCAAGATGGCAGCCTATTGCAGTGTTTAGAACATGGCAAGGAGCGTTCAACGAAGTCATTAGAAATCGACCCGGAGAACCATGCCATTCTAGATGGGAATCCGGCAATGATTTCTATGAAGATTGCAATTTTAATAATTTCCGGACAACCGATTATCGATGTAGCTTCCATTTCGACTGTGCTCCAGCCGTGTGTGGAAGTCACTTCGCTTGACCATGACCCGTTTCAATCCTTGTGTGTTGAGCAGCGGGGGTGTGGAATAGGCTTCGCGAATGTGCGTGTTCAAACACATTTAAGTCTGTTGCACGGGTCTGAATTCATATTTATGTCAAAACGATTACTGCTTGCTCAAGATTTATTACTGGACATTTCCTTCGAGGAGGTGGAGGGGGGGCAATTCTAAAAAAAGTCTGTTTATGTAAATAAAATGAAGGGAGAAAAAAAGTATTAAAGAGTTCAAACTTCACGCTCGCTCGAATCGAAACAGTTTTAAATACAGTTTGGATTTTTTTGGGAAAGAAACACTCGCGGTTGAGGAAATGGTTCGAATTTTTCTGTGCATTCGCAAATGCTGAAAGCCATTTCTTTTGCAAAAATGGTATCATTATCTGAAATGGATTCGATGTAATCTTGTTTTTCAGAGTGTTAATGTGCTAATAACATTACAAAATAATTCCTCGAGGATATTTTCTGATTTACAATGGAGATTCTGATATTTTCGAGTTGTAATTTTGTTATTAAAATTATTTGTAATTTTTGTGAACTTTCTTATTTCTGAATGACGGCGAAACATGGGAGATTGTTGTTCTTGCTTACACCACAAATTGAGGTAAACAAAATTGTAAACTGAAATGTTACAAATGGTATATAAATGCACGCTATCGTTAGACAAAGTAATTTTTAATTTTATTCGCATTCTTCGAAGATGTTTATTATATTAAAGAAATAAAATCACTTGATGAGAATACTATTAGAATTTTAGTGACAATGCTTTTAATTTTAACAACTCAAAATTGACACAAAGTGAATAGCCCATTCAGTCTAAAAAAATAGACTGTCAGGGGCATTAAAAGATGCCAATCATTGGCTTCTGATTCTTGATGGAATCCTACTCTTCTGGGATGCAAAAATAAGTGATACATTATCAGTAAATGTGTTGGCATAAAAATGTTGCCAAAGTTACAAATTTCAATATTTCTCATTGTGAGGGAGAGTAAATAGAGCTTACATTTTAATTGAAACAGATAATTTTATTTTTATTCCTATTCTAATTTTTAATCATAAATTTAAAACTTGCATGTGTTAAATATATATATAAAACATGATATTATATTTTATTGTAATTAAATTGCAACACATTTTTAGTGGAAAGGGTTGACAAGATAGCGTGCAAATACCAAATCATCACGCAAAAGGAAACTGAAGAGACTCGTCTATTTAAGTTAGCGCTAAAGATTGTGTGCATGTGCGCGATGGTATTAAAAATGGATGTATCTGTTAAAATATGGAATTTTTGTGAGGCGTAACTAGCTAGTTTTCGTAGAAAATGTTTTGAAAAATCATAAGCGCGGAATCCATTAAAATGTTAATTTGTTAAAGAGAAAATAAATACCTTTTGAAAAGTCTTGATGAACTTCAAAAATATAATTTACTTTATTTAACTCTGGTTGATGAATTAGATTATGTAATAACCACTTTCAATTAAAACAAAAAGATGTTGGAACTGGGTGTCAATGGCAAATGTGTGATACATTTTTACCTTATAAATGATTTGCCAAATGGCACGTAATTTTTTTATGTGGCCTCAATATGAATGATGCACTTGAATTAGCTTATCATTAGCACTAAATAAATGGCTGGCACAGTATGCAATGTCGGAAAAAATCTGGTGTGTAGTAATACATTTGAATGTCAACCATAAGAATTCGCATTGATAATTTTCGGAGGAACTGTACTATAATCATAGTTCTTGGAAAATTAAGTCTGGATTATTTTAAATGTCAAATGTCTGCTCAATTTCGGGGATGCTCTTATCGAAGAAAGAATCCTTGATTTAGACTAAAGTCGAAATTTTAACAAAATTAAACAATTTTTTTAATTAAAGGCTTTTGTATTTTTTTATTTTAATGATCATGATGCATTACTCGAAATATGTATCCAAGAACATACCTCAGCTTAAAATAGATTTTGCTTAAGAAATATTTATTATGTTAACATTATAAAATGTTTAATATGGCATGAGTAGACTATTCAATACAATCGAACTCCAATTATCCGAGCTCCGTGTATCGTAATCGCTGATTATCCGAATAGCTTTCAGAATTTCATAAAAATGAATTAGACTAAAAAAATAAAAAATTCAAAAAAAGGAAAGAGAGAACATTAAAATGACGTGTCATTTGAATTCAGAAACATTCTTTTGAAAATTCCTGGATGGTCAGAAATCAGTGCTGAAGATATAGGAGATAGGTTTATGAGTCAGACTTTGTATTTCACATTGCAAATGATGGTCAACTTATTCAAAGGGTTGATTAAGAAGATGACCTTATAATGTCCAAGTTGTGAAACAGACACGGGACCATCAGCTAGAGAAGAACTCGCCGGTTTTGAAACTGCTTAGAAGATGAGGAAGCACGAGTACATGCAAAGCCTCACTGTCAAGGGATGCGCGACTTGACTTGTGTGAAACAGTTCACTCGGACTGAGCTGTTCTCATTCATTTGCAGCACTGTACGTAGGCACTTTATTAATGTACAGCACTTGTAAATATCTTAACATCCAAAAGTGTTGCCTTTTCATTTAATTCTTTTTCTTTAAAAACATGTAATTTTTCTCCCATTTTCACACACAATAATTAAGTAAAATAGACCCTTTTTACGAAAAGTCCAATGAACCAAATTTTTGGTCATACGAAGGGGACCCCGTACTAATATATTCGGATAATTTGAGTTCTACTGTACTTCTAAGTATTAGCTAAACATTTACATTGGTGATTATTATGGTTTATAATTTAACAATGGAATCAATAAACTGAATCACCTGAGGTTCAGTTAAAAATAATCTTATTAAATACTTATAAATTCTGTTGTCTCCCATATCTTGAGTTTGTATTTTTAAAGAATGTTATAATTTCTGCATGCAAAATGTTTGTTGTAAAAGAAAGTTTTTAATTATGGACTCGAAGCCTATTAAATGAATATTTATGAAATTGATTTCACGAGTCAAGAGTGGACCCATCCAGATCAATAATAATCTTTGGGCTGCAGAAAAAAGGAAACTTCCCAAGCTGTCCCTACCACGTGCAGGAAGTGTCAGCTTTGCACACAGATGCCTGCCGGGCAGACTGTTCAGTGGATGAAGAATAAATATCCGCGATTTTCTTTGCAATTATATTATTTAGTGATGAAGCAACATTCAGATCAGAATGCATTATCAATGTGAGCAATCAACACGGTTAGCATAACAAAATCCACTGCATTACCCGTCGTAAAAATCAAAAGAAAATTAAAGTGAATATTTGGGCAGGTATGACATGTTAGGCATCTTGACAGACTGATGTCTTCCGAGTTTATTGCATGCAGTTTCACTCCCTATTAAGAGACCCCCGGAAGAGCTGTACTGTGTTCTCCATCATGGCCCATAACTTCTAGAATGACATTCCACGCGATGGATCAGGCTATTAGCCAAGCGCTCTTACCCTCCATTTAATAGGTTGTGGTTTCGAGTCCCACCTTGGGTATGAATGGTTGCAGTGGTTTGGAATCCACTTCA
Source organism: Latrodectus hesperus (assembly GCA_037975125.1). Classification (NCBI taxonomy): domain Eukaryota; kingdom Metazoa; phylum Arthropoda; class Arachnida; order Araneae; family Theridiidae; genus Latrodectus; species Latrodectus hesperus. The sequence goes on from CM075852.1 coordinate 122,842,955, forward strand.
AACCGATTGTCCAGCGCAAACCATGACCGTTGAGTGACCAAACGAAATACATGAATTGGATGTGGCAGAGGTCAATCCACTGGACTTCTTCTAGGGGTACAAGAAATCTGAAATGTGAGACTCAGCTGATGAGCTCGTGGGGAGAGCCGTTGTTGCTGGCAAAATGACTACACTAGAGAGATGATGACTCTAAATTGTCGAGAGGAAGCGCCATTTATTCTTTTGTCGGTTTCAACTACACAACGATACGCGCATTTTGACGACCTATTGTGCTTTCAGTGTGTGCCAACATTAAATTGAGGTTGGAATTCTGGTATTCCTTTTTCGTGCCTCTCAGAGTGGATCCAATCTTTTTATATAATTATTGTTTGTTTGTGGATAAGTCTACCACCTCTCCTAATTCGTAATAAAACGATTTAGAATTACTATGTACCTTAAGATACGTGGAGTCACCAGGCGAATGGATGGACCTTAATAGGTCCATAAATAAAAAAAAATATCATGGATGTATGTAATATGATCTGGAAGACTTGGATTGTAAAGCATTACAATTCAAAGCTAAAAGAATATGTAAGAAGAAGGAAAGCAACAGATAGGCCAAAGGAAATAATGGGAGGAGCACCGGAAGTAAAAGACCAAAGCCGAGACAGCTGGACCGAAATAAAGGACATCTGTTCTAAACTGTAAAGTACTGGAGAAAGAAATCTAGGGAGAAAATGTTGTGTAACTTCATTCACCAAAATCCAGCTGGAGAAAACAAAAGTGGATCTAAAAGTATCTGGGCTGCGCTTACATTTCAGAATAGTAGCCTCAGTTGGGGTCGCTATCATCCCGCCAATACGCATCTACTCTAAAACCAACACGATGTGACTACTTTACAACGGCTTTCAGCTGTAAAATTATGGCTTGGTTGTCGTCATCGGAAGGTAGCGAGTTCAAATCCCTACTCAACCGAGTACCCGGCGTGTTCACTGATAACCCATGAGAGACTTTAAATAGGTCCTAATCGCAATGTTCTCCGTGTGAAATGCCTCTGGCGGTTGCAGAATAAGTCTTGGGGGTCTTCAGCTTAGCCACTGTTTTTAAATCACGAAGTATCACCCACTTTCTGTGTCACGTTAAGACGACCACCTGTCACCCCTGCTGTATAATGGTGCCAACACTTCCGCTCTTTGTTGTTCTGAAAGAAAACCATCGTAGCCGCGCTTTGGGAAAAAAGATCATGAGCATTTCAATAACTTTAAATTATAAATCATCAAACCATCGATCGTAAGATAGTCTTAGCTTTTATAATCGGGCATGTTTGCGTCAACGTTCCGGTCGTTTAAGTTCGATTACGTTGAAATATTCCAGATAGAAAATTCAACTAACGTCTTTAAAATTTTAAAGGGATTTTAATTGTTTGCCATTTGTTTAAATAGGGATTGAAGCTATAAAGTTATTGTGTAATGGAAAATTATATATTTTAAAATGCAATGGAATTGTGACAGATTCCTTTTCGATTGAATCGAATCGCTGTCTTCAAGCTTCGAAGCTATTCGAACTTTTTGTTTTCACAGAAAAATGTCCAATTTCAGCCCACGTTTGTCTCTAAATGAAGAGTTCGCTTTTTCTTCACTTTGATGTCATATTTCCAGTTTTGAAATTTATTATAAAATGTATACAGAAATAGGCAGACTGACGAACACTTGAAAACATGCAGTGGATTGTCTGCCTTCTCTAAGAAACCTGTCGACCGACAATAAAAAAATTCTAGACTTCTCATTAAAGTTACTCACATCTGATCAATATCAGTTGTCAAATTGTTTATAAATAGACTTCAATATCTTTCTTGTACAATTTTTCTTGTCGTATACAGTCTAAAAGTGATTTACTATTTACTCAAATGTAATAGATAATTTAAAAAAATGAGTTTTGAAAAGTTGGATCTTATTTTGGTTGGTAATCGTTTAAGAGTGTTATTAAACTGCTTAGGTTTGGTGATCTCTGCTCTCCAACTTGAGTGTCGCGGAAAGGTTGGCTCTAGTTCAAGACTTGGAATTGTCCTTCATGTGAAAAAAAGGACTCGTGAAGCGACAAAGAAATCAAAAGCTAGGAAGTCTTTCTTACTTGAACTCTCCCTCTTGTGCAGATTACAGTGCTTTGTTTGAAAAGTGGATCAAGTAAAATATGCAGCTGGTTAAACATTTTTCGAACCCTATTCAATTTTCATTCATGCAGTTTGTGGGACCCGAAAATGTTCATCTACCGATGGCGACTGGCATCAAGTTTCGCACATTTTTCACGGCTGAATAAATATTATACACTGGCTTTAACAGTTCACGACATTTTTAAAAACAGTTTTAGAGTTTATAACCTATTAGTTTGCATTCGATATTGGTAACAATGATTCGGAATAAATTATAAAATGTCATTAACAAATAAAACAAAATAAATTATCCAACCGAAACTTGAAAAAAATGCCCTTAGCGTTTATAGGTAAACCAAAATAAATCAGCAGTTTTTAAAATCGACATTTGTAAGAGTTCATTCGTAATCAGCTAAATCATCGATATCAGTTGAAAATTTGTAAAATACCATTTTTTCATAAGCACTTTTTTTAATGATTTCGTAAGATTTTTACTCAAATTAATAAAAATTTAACGAACTGTTGAAGAAAAAAAGAATTTTCACACATCAATCGTCCAAAATTGAATACTCTTCTATACATTGTTTACCAAAATATACCTGAAATGCATCTGTGGACTCCGTAGATGATACCTATGCTGCTAATCAGGAATCGAACTCTCGACTGTCGTACTGGGGCCGCGCAGACCGTAAGAGATTGCCTTTTAAAAACGAAATCAAGAAGGACAACAACACTCGGCAAAAAGCGAACTTTATGTGAATAACGCAAGTCTTTTAAATGGAAGATAAGTATACTAAATTATGCTGACCAGTGCCAAACTTGAAAAGCACTGGGTATGTAAATTATAATGGGCCAACAATACATATGGAATGTAATTGGCTGACGCAATACTTACGTACAAAAAATTAAAAAATATAAATAAACTGGTTTTGATCGGCCTTTTTTTATTTTTTGTTCATAACTTCGCCAGTTTTTTTCTAATTGGATTGAAATTTTCATATTCCGCATGAAAAATGCAAAAAGAGTCCACTAGAAAAGGTTTGAATATACTTGCCAGTTTTGTTCTAATTGGATTGAAATTTTCATATTCCGCATGAAAAATGCAAAAAGAGTCCACTAGAAAAGGTTTGAATATACTTGCCAGTTTTGTTCTAATTGGATTGAAATTTTCATATTCCGCATGAAAAATGCAAGAGTGTATTAGAAAAGGTTTGAATATACTTGAAGTTAAATATTAAGGTTGTGTGTGTGTGTGTGTGTGATAGAATTTTGAACTGCTCAACACAATGAGTGATACGTAAATGCATTATTTTTCTTTCAGTTGTGTTTACTGTGTACTAAAAATATGAAACGGAATAAAATTTGACTTATTGTGCATCGCTCGTTAGTTTGTTCAGAAAAAAGAAAATATCTTTTGGCAAACATTTATCATGGTTTCTGGATTGAAAACCATTTCATCATAAGCATCACCCTTGAGGAGTTCAAAAATTTTAATGGATCAGACAGTCCTTTTTTTTTTTTAAGAAAGTGCCTTAGTTGCTGATTCTTGATCCCAGTTGTCTGATGTGTCAACTAAAATATGGATAAAAAAGAAATTTAGCTCAAAGATAAATTGCGGTTAGAAATGGGGAAGATGCTTATGTTTAGGGATATACTGATGTGATTGAAAGTAGTCCACCTGCACATCCATAAAAAAGAAGAAATGAAACCATGAGCGGGAAAAGAGAAATTGATCAGTGAAATGCATGCTCATTTTTCCGTCCCACAGAATCGATGGTAATTTTAATTCGCATTTACGAACCAAAATATTGAAAAATCTCTTTTGCGAACTAATTTTTATCTTTCGTTTAGGTTTATTTTTATCATCTGATTTTTTTAATTGCATGTTAAGAAACTTTTATCGAGATATTTATTGATGAATCCTTTGAAATGAAGGAAGCTAATTGCTCTGTTAATATTGAAATCGATGATGTGAGTTTCTGCAGCCTAATCCACCAACTATCGTCTCAGTCTATTCTTCGAAATGTAATGGATGCGGCGGTACTCTTGCAAAGAGAGATTTTTCAAATTGACATTCCTTGGCACTCGTTATGAAGCAAGGGAATTGCTGCAAAGGCAACGAGTTTCTGTTAGAGGAACAACAACCGAGTCGTTACTGACGTGGAAGGGAGTAATATTTTTAAAAATGTGGTTATTTTGATCTGGGAAAGTAAATGATTATGTTGTAAGATTTTTCATGAATAAATAAAAGTTAAGATTGTTTTTAACTTTGATTTTTTTAAATTTTATTTTGTATGTGTATGTAATGCATACTCAATAAATGTTTCTAACAGTACTTTATGAAGTCAGTTGGGTAAGAAAAAATTAGTTGAATGGTTTAGCATATATCTTACGAGCATCATTTTCACCGCGGGAACCGGATGGGGCGTGCTTGCGTATCTTTTCCTATCCAGTGTTGGGCTTTATAAAATTTGATAAGTGGGGGTTGCAAACTAGTTTTTATCAGCACCAATTTCCTTTCTTTTGGTTCATTCTTTAATAGGACAATAGAACACACGTAATTTTAATTAAACTTTTTTCCCTATAATAATTTCAACTTCGTTTATTGAACGTGAATCATAATTATGAAAATGGCTGAGAGATCATAAGTCTAGGGTTAACAGCCACGTAAACAAAGCAGTAATATTATAATGAAGAGAAAAACAATAGTTGAAGTATATCTAATTTACACGACGTAAATATGAAAATTGAAATCTAGTTATTTTATTGAGATCAATCCTTTCAGTGTAATAAAGTATCTACTTTCCAGTTCAATTCCATTTCATTTCATATTCCATTGACACTGAAAAGAAAGGAAAATTTTCCCACGATCGCCATAAAAGTAATTTTTCGAAATGATCTTGTTTATTCCTTAATAGGATACATTTTCTGCTGACACACTGAAGAAAATGTGTCCTCTCGCTCACTCGAGCAGAGAAGGAAAAAAATCCGCCAAAATGAAGCAAGGCGAAACTAAACACTAATGTTTACTTTGTTGGCAACTTTGTGAGTTCAACCTACTTAGAGCTGTGCATGCACTCGATGACAGTCAACTGACCTTGCCCGTCCGCGGGGAACACTTACTCTGGCCATAAAAGTGGAGAGCTAAATTACAATTCAATTAGCCGTGCTTTGAGGCAAGGACCCAATCTCATGGTAACAGTACCGTCAGCACAAGGTTACCAGATGGGAAAAAAAGCAATTTGTCGCTAACGCGTGCATGTTCGCATAAGCTTCCTCACTGGCAATAAATGAGTGCGTTTGTTACAGTGATTCACTTTGGGTGCGATGGAGGAAATATGTTAAACGTGTAATTCTAAAATGCTATTTAAAAGGAACATTTCTTATTCTTATTGTCAAAGAAATGTTTAATAGTAAATTTAAGCTACATTCAACTAATGAATGTTTGGATGTTTCTAGAATGAAATCTCTTATTTCGTACAAGCATAATATCGATAATGTGAGATCATTTTGCTAACAATTTACACTGAAAATTTTTAAACGTTTTTCAATTTAACACTTAAATTTTTTTCACATAACAAATTGATTTTTTCCCGATTAAACGCAGTTTTCACTATTTAAGGCATACTCGATGTTTTGTTTCTTTAAACCACTTTTGCAGAAACGAACGTTGTGTTTATGAAATGATGCACCACTGATTGGATAATGAATGGCAATTAGCTGCCATCGTTCAAAATGTATCTGTTCATAAAAGGATCAACCAAGTCTGTGACTTGTCTATCATCATAAATCAAAGGTAGAAGATTATGTTGGGAATTTGCTGATATGTTATTGGTATTGTTGGTTAAGTTATTTTTAAACTTTTTCTTCACTATTACTTGTGGTCGTACCTGTGGGACGTTGTGATTCCCCAGGATTTTGCTAGTAAGTGAGAGCATGAGCAATGTACATAAATGAAAAGAGAGACATTGTTTTATATAAAATGCAAACAGTACTTCACAGTTTATTTTTCTAACAACCAATATATAAGATACAAAAATAATTACATTTACTTAGGGCTCTGCAGCAAGAAAAAGATACACCTTGGAAAAAAGGGTTTTGGCAGTGAAAATAACTCAAAGAAATTCTTGTTGTGGCAGGGGAGATGATTGACCAAGGAGCTAGGCCTAATGGCGAAACGTGGCATGAGTCATAAGGAGAAGAATTGCTGGTAAATGAGGCGTGTATTTTGCAGGGACAAAATGCTGTGATGTCTGATTCATCAAAATCAGCGATGAATGGATGCCAAAGATGTAGAAGGTCGAACTAGTGTGAGGTATACAACAGGTTGTCCTTACCGTGGGGTCGTGGAATAGGATGTAGACAGTCAATGCAGGATCTAACTCATGAGAGAAGGATGCTACCAGTCTTCAAAAAATCAGATCTGGACCAATCAACAATTCGAGGCAAGATAACAGGAAAGGCGCTACAGAGGTGAAGCCGATTCATTCCATTCTCTGCTAAAGGCTGTGAGATCCTCGATAAATTAGACGACGGAAACACCAGCACCGCAAATGAGAGAAGAAGACTAGAGAATACAGCAAGGAGCAGATAGCATGCCAATATAGAATTCACCAGAAAATTTCATCATATTGATTTGAAGATTGTTTCATACGGTTTCAGCTCTCTAGTCAAGAAAAAGCCACGGCGCAAAAACTTCAACTTTCGTCCATGCCGCCTCGCAGATAATAGAGAGAAAAAAAGGAGAAATTCCCTAATACTGAGGAGAAAAACTTCTGCTGCCAACGGTTGTAAAGGAAAAGGTTAGGAAGTAGCACAACAAGAGGGCACTGCAAACAGCATCAGCAAATAAGGAGTTGGCAAGGGCAAGAATTATGTGAAGTAACATCACATATGTCAAATCCTGAAATCGCATTGGTCAAGATGAGTGAGCTAGTACCAGAATGGTTAGCGCTTTGGCGTTCAGTTAACAGTTCGTGGGTTTGAATCTCACTTTAGCATTGGATGTTTGTAGGTGTTTGGAATCCCGCTCATTAACCTTTGTGTGTGAAAAAAATATTACCGTTGAGCGACACACAAACTAAGCAATGGATAGATGAGTAAAACTAAATGATTAGAGTTGATTTCGACTCGGATTTCAAAGTACGTCATGACTGCTAGTAAATGTTCGAAAACCACTTTAAACTGTAGACCTAGATACAGTAGAACAAGCTGTTCTGGGCAGAGAAAATGAAGCTCCGCATTTTTAAGGTATGAGAATGATTTGTATGTCATTGTCAAGGATGTTTAATGGGTGGGACAAAATTACTCTTCTTTCATAACTGATGACCAATGGGCGCCGTTTCCATCACTACATTACAGGGAGTTTGAATCCTGACCCAACCGAAAATCCGGCATGTCCACTGCTCAGTTCGTCTTCTAAGGGAAGCTGGAGGTCCTGAACGCGACTGGCCACCGGCCGGCAGCTGAGTGTAAGGCATTTTCGGAGAGGATCGCTCATGCAGGTGGAAGGGAGGCACTCCGGAAAATGCCCGAGCGCAAAGTAACACAATGTTCACTTCGCTATTGAACAGTTGCTCGCGAAGCTTTCTTGACAGGATAAAGAACAAGAAATAGCAACCCTCCTTGCATCACGTGAGCACTGCTGTTAGCAAGAGAATATGTTACAATATCCGTCTGTGCAGAACACAAAGTTTCCTCGCTCAACATTTTCTATTATGTAATTTTTTTCAAAGAATGCTTGAAAAAATGTGTGTAAATTAACACTTATTCCAACATTTCTTTTCTTCTAATTGAAATATTTCTTGAGTGGCAACATTTTAGGAGTGAAAAAATTTAAGTTTTAAAATTCATGAAGGAAATGAAGTGCAATAATTTTGAATGTAAAATTGGTTTCTTAACTTTTTCCACTGATTGTTAAAGGTCAAACCTGGGCCAAAATCTTTCCAATATGCAATCTTATAAATAACCAACCCGATCCCCACTGTAAAGGACTTCAACACGAAATTTTCAAATAGAAGGCATTCATATGTAGGATACTGATAAACATTCATTGAATACCATTTTACTGAAGATTTTCACAATAATTAATAAATCTTTAAATTCATGCCTGATTTTAAATGAAATTCTATTCTCATCATTAAAACATGTATTTGCGAAATATTTGCTCTCGTGTCATTAAGTTATCGAAATGTGACGCTTTAAAAAATTGTGCACTTGAAATATTCAATTGGACTATTCGATGTATGTTTACGTAACAATATATAATTGTATACTATATATACGCAATTCACTTTTAAACATTCTTTATACAAACATTGCGTGCTCGGAGAAAAAAATATATAAACTCCTGTTGCAAATCACAAAGTAAGTAAAACAAAAGTACTAATGTGTTTGTGCCTTTTAATGTTGTACTATAAAAGTTTCTCGTTTTTCTTCATGCAAATGGTTTCAAGTTTCTTCTGTTCATGTATTCCTCCATCAGCTTGGTGGCTACCAGCGCCTTCAGGGCCTGTTGGAAATGCGATTTTGCTTCCATTGTGAGGTCACCACCTTCAGTCATCGCCTGGTTATGCCTCGATTCAGAAAGCTAGAATCAGTTGTCTCTCTTTTGGGAGGCAGACCCTCGCTTGCTGTGATAGTTGAGAAGGAAGCAAACTCTCAGCATTGGGTGCATGCTTGCGCATTGAAGAGAGTTTTCAAGGTCATCACAAGTTGAACCTTCGACAGATCTTCCATCTTGTTCTTAAATGCATCCAAACTTTGATGTTATTCCTTATCTTTAGAATAAATTATAAGGAGGGATTGTGGTTTACGACTTTAACTTCGAAACTTCTTCAGCGTTTTCAAGAGTATGTCACGTAATGGATGAAATTTGTAGCCTTCGCAACGATGAAATTGCAGTATGGAACTGAGACTTGCGCTCAATGGTATTTACGTTTTCGATATTAACATGTTGTCTTTACCGCGCCTTTTTCAAATGGTTTTCAGATATCTTTTGTACTGTAATTCTCACAATGTCCAGTTCTTAAATGTTATGAAACTTCCTTAAGTTCGAAATATTTTCTTAGACTCTAAGTTTTACGAGAATTACAGGATTAGTTTGCTTTTATTGCTATAAAATTATAAATTTTGCTTTTTATAAATCGCATGGTGATTCATTGGCTTTTTGAAAAATTTTGCTGATTAGGGGGTCTAATTGATTACTTTTCACTCTAATTTCTCTTGGTATCTCATTCAATAGGTATACTAATTTTTTCAATTTGCTTATTTCCAAATGTTAAAAATTTAATATAAATTTTCTGTTTAAGAATGAATCACATTTGCTTTTGTATGGATGTGTTTTATTCTTAATTATAGTATCAAAGCTTTTCTCCGATAAGACGCAATCTAATTTTTAATTTTATTTCAAGAAAAGTATTTATAAGTAAACAAAAGACGGTATCTAATACACTTCTAATTTAATAATTTCTACTGCAGAAATGGCTTATGAATTCTTTTTAAATAAGTAATTATGATGAAATAGTAAGTGCTTAGGTTCTGTACTTATCAAAACTTAAGCGTTTTCATAAATATATACATGTGATATATTTTTAATGAATTTTCTTAAATTCTGTGATCAGTTTTAATTACATTGTTGAGCCTGTTTATATAATGCGTGTGTGTTATTCTAATCAATTGGGCGTATAAAAATATTATTTATTAAAAATGACTATCCATTGTTTGAACGGTCAAAAAATATTTCATTACAATTTTAAAAATGACGATACTCTTGAACAAAAATCAAACTGCATAATTGTGTGCTGTAGTATATTATTTTCAAACTATATTGAGATATTTTGGCTTCAAAATAAACTTATTCTTAGTAGATATGAAAAGTACCAAAAACGGGCTACAATTAGAGAGAAATCATTAATTTCTTCGTCAATTTATTCAGTGATTCATCAAAAACAAAATGCTTATGTATCTCGAAAAAAATTTGACACTAATGTTTTTTTAAGTATGTTATTTAAGAAAGCATCTGTGCAGTCCTAAAAAATATTCCAACGTCTGGCATTTTTCTAATATTCGAAATATGAATTTAAATCTGTTTATACCCTGCAACATATTTGTTACGCAAATTATAATATAGTGCGCTTAAGCTAGATCAGGACGTGACACATTGATTCAACTTATTATGAGCAGTACCAAAAATCTTTCACATGGAACTGGCGGAAGCTCCGCAAGTAAGAAAAAAGAAAGCGAAAGTGGATGGGGTCAAGGTCCGTGGTCAGGTCCTCTGCCTCGGAGTTTCTTTCGAGCTCGCAAACAAAAGTTTGCAACCTCACTCAGATGCTCGTCCAATTAGAGATGCTGCATGGTTTTTTTGTATGGAGTTCGCCTAAGTGGGATTGGATATTCGGACTACATGTTTCTGGAAATATTTGTTGATTCAAGAACTTTATATTGATTGAGCAGGAATTCTCAATGTGGATTTGATGCATGTTGATTTATATAAATAAATCCACATTGTATGATGACAACCATCTGTGTCCCAATTACTGAATGATATATGAATGAAGTGCAGTTATTTTCCATATCGAATGCGGTTTGGAGCACGAGTCATTCGGAATTCTCTACCATTTGAGAAAAGAAACTTGACTAATTTATTATATCTAAAATACCTTGTCAAAAATTTTACATAACCAAAGAGTTTTTATTTATTTATTTATTTTTTTATCGCTGATATAATATTCCTAGTTATTTTTCCAAACTTCTTGAATTGAATAAAATGTTACTTTTTGAAAGTTATTCCAGTGCCCTTGGTTAACAATATTGTTGTGTTCGCTTTCACATTTTTCTGTCCAATTTTACAAAATTTCGACACAAGAGCGAAATTTTTATATTCATATTATTTCATAAATTTTTTTGTCATTGTTACAGTGGCATAACAAGCACAATTGGTGCCCGGGTACGATATCAATTTTGGCGCCACATCTAAAAAATAGTAATATAATACATAGAATAAACATGTAATAAGGATATAATGCAAATAACAGCAAAGTATCTACTTTACAATAATATTAAATAAGGATAATTTTAAACGCTCAAATTGTGCTTTTAAATTTGAGATAAAAATCTAGTAAAATAATCTTAACTAGAATATGATACAGAAATACATCAGTAGAAATCAAACTTACGGAAATTTAGAATCAGTCAAAGATTGTGTTAGAAAATCCTTTTTCTGAGATTCAATGGTATTAACCATGTGTTTCGCGATAGAATGCAAATTGGATAAATCCAAATGTAAAAAATCTGGCAAATGGTAATTTTAAGTGTTATAACAGTTAAATGTATGTAAATAAGTAAATTTAAATCAAATATAAATAAATTATTTTTTCTAGTTTTAATTTGTTTTGACATGGAAGTGTTTTTATAAATTCTAATAATCTAAATTGTTCTCTTTTTCCAGGTCTTTAAATTAACAAAATATAAAAGTTATCTATAAGAACTAATTAATATTCTATTTAAAGTTTTGTATTGCTTAGATAAAAATGAATTATTTACAGAAATAACAATTTAGATTTTAATTTACTTTTAGTAATTTTGATCACATTTTGTATTTTTTATGTAATACCTTTTACGTCAGATATCTAACTATTATACTATCGCCTAATATAATATCTATTGAAATGAACGAGCAAAAAAATCATAATTATTTAACTTCTTACATTGTGAGATTATTGTATGCTTTATACTAAGTCACCGTGATGTTTTTCAAACTCTTTTGGACGAATTATTTAATATAGCTTAAAAATTCTTATTCTTCAAAGTTAAAATATCATTTTTCTACAAAATAATCGGAATTTATGAAATTTCCCATAACGAATTGGGGATTATACATATATTTACAGGATTATCCGCATATTTTAATAATTTATAACATTTACTGAGTTTAATGGGCATTATGTATAATCATTGGTTATTATACATAATTGCCGGATTAGTCACTTTTACCGTAGCTTATGATTTTACTCTGAGAACATTTCTACCTTAAAATTTTCAACTTATTTTTAATATGCTTAATAAGACTCTTAATATATATTTCTTAACTAAAATCAGAGCTAATTCTTATAAAAAAATAACTTATTTCTATTCTGAATCATTTTATAACATTCAAAAATATTACTAATCAGTAGCTTTTTACATATCATAATTTTGCCGTATTTCATTATATTTCTATAAAATGATTTCTAAGCTAAACATGCTTTCATTATATAAATTGAAATATAAAGTTAAAGATTAATTATCAAGAAACATTTTGTGTACATATATTTAATACGTTTGATCTTTTAGCTTTTCAAAAAAAAATTTTTTCAACAAAATGTATCAATATAAAGGCGACAAAATTACAAGTCAGAAAAAATTATTTTACAAAATCTTTAAATTTTAAATATTTTGATTTCAAATATTTAAATAACAATTTGATTTTAAATTTTAAAACTATACGTTTGTTAATAAATATTCGTAATGGCTAAAAAATCTGCTAAATAAGCAAAATGTAAAGAATTTGTTGTAGACAGGAAATATAAAATTCATTCGAAAGTCAACATTTCTAACGAAGATTTTAACGAAATAACGCTAAAAAGACGAAAATGTGTGAGTGAGAAATGATGATATTCTAACCGGATAACTAGTTAAAATAAAAGGAAATTATGAATTTTCCTAGCATTTGGAGGTAATCACTTTTCTATTACCAGCGTTATATCGATTCCAGGAGCACAATTCTCTTGATTGGATGTTGCAGTGCTATCTTGAAAAAAAAATCTTTTGTTGGAGGTCAGTCTGTCGCTGAACACAAACATTTTCAGACAAAGAGTACCGCTAATGAGAAATACATTTCCACGCGAATTTTTTCAAGAGTGTACCGCGCCAGTTGACTAAGAGGTTACAACAGAGCTTCAGCTGAAAACAGCTTTATATTTTTCTGGGGCGATGTATAAGAACTTCTCCCAGAAGTCTCAATAACTTCTTTAAGTTACATTTTATATTCCTTATTTTTCTGATACATTTAATGGTCTTAAGTAAATGAAATGAATATAAAAATCACAACATATTTAAGTAATTTCATTCTTTTAACATTTATAGTTTTTTCATCCTTGTCGGGTCCCTTCTTTGTTTGATAGGGACGGGGCTCAAGTGAAGTTAAATGTTTTCACTTGCTGATTAAATTAAAATCAAAGTCATTAGAATTTCGCAAATATAGCGAATTAAGATGTATTAGCATTCAAATCGCGAGCAGCTTTGACTAGTACGTAGGTCGAATGTTTCTTATGAATTGGCTGATTTATCTGAAAATTGCACTGGAACTGAGGGGAAATGACCAGAATCTCCAGCCTTCGAGTGCCAAGTTGGAGCCTCATGGTTAGAGCGCGTCTTGGGTGTACTTATTACAGAATAAAAAGCCTTCCTTTCCAGTTAAAGGGCTCATTTTATTGTTAAAACAGTGAATTCATTGCCAGTGTTTCTTATTTTAGCAACTGTTCCCGCATGTTTTTAATCGCTTTATTATCACTTATTTTAACACTTTTTACAGAGTTAACGTATTTAAATTTTTATTAAATAAGCTCTGAAGAAAATAGGAAACGATTTGGTGTCAGTTTGGCGGAATGGGCGCGAACTTTCCTCGTCAACGGGATTTTACACAATTACCATTATTTGCTATCGTGTTGATGTTTTCGCCCCTGTTGAAAATTTTCCACAAGTAGTGCATCCATAAATGAGGCTTGTGCAGGAAAAACTGAAATTCGATTTCCTTGTTTTAAATATTGAAATAGGGAGTTGTTGTGTGTGAATACTTTTCTTTGAGTTCCTAATGAACCAATAAAGTCTTGAATAATGAAAAAATCTCGTGTCACTGCTTGAATTATAAGTTTCAATTTTTTTATTACAAATTCAATGCCAGTGAATATTAAGCTTAATATAATTAAACTTACGCAATTCGATTTCTTGATTTTAAGTCACTTCATAACATTTTATGTGACCTGTAAATAAGGAATTCATGTTTTCTTTCTCCGCATTTTTAAAATGAATGCCCATTTGTAATTCTTTTTTAAACTTGTAGAATGTCAGGTAGATCCTGTGGAATTGCGTTCGTCGGCACATTGGACGGTCCCGACAGTGAAAACAAGACCACGTGATGCGTGCAGTCTCCTGGGGATGCGGGGTCAAGGCCAGGGTCGAGGCAGGCAGTGAAAGCATATTGCACGCTCCCGCGACCGCCGCGGTCACTGCATCCCGCGCGCCTTCGTTTTGTTTTCCATCCAATCAGATAATTGGTTGGAACAAAAGGCTGATGACGTGCACGTCCGGTCACCTTCTGGCCGATGAAACGCTTTTCAGTCTTGTGACATCCACGAGTGTTTTTAGCTTATTAAAATTTTATGTGGCGAACTGCCATCAATGTTCGAATTTTTCCCTTCACGCTAAATGTGTCCGTAGTAATTGCAATTCCCTTTCATTCAAATGCCCAGCTGCAGGCCTTTGGCTCAAGTAATTTGAATCTCATCTTCGGGTGAAGGGCATTTTGATGAGCGAAACCATTGGCACTCGTGTGTAGAAAATGCTCACTGAGCAAAGAATATATAATAAACAGTTTCATGCGTATTTTTTATGTTGGATCTGCTCTTATGTAAAAGGTAAAAATATTCTGTTTCAGAGAATGCGTGAACAGTAATATATTATGACAATATAGAATAAATTTGCGTCCGCAACCAAAATATTGGGTTATTTGCTTAGAACTTTAAATTGCATCACTGTGACTTCGTGGAAAAACGGTGCTTAATAGGTTTCCTGGTACATCACGTGCAAGACTTGAATGCGGTCCTGTAAAAAGTTTCCGAGGTCAAGAATACACAGTGGAAATGTACGACAACCTTCGAATGTATGCCTACTTAATACCGCTGAGTTGCAACTCAATCGTATCCAAATTAGCCAAAAAAAAAATTGTGTGTTACACGACGCTGATATACGCGGATATATTTTTTTTCTTAAAATACCGGTTATTAAATAGTTTATATTTCAGTATCAATACACCTTGAACCTCATATATGGCAATGCAACTTAAATATATTATACTTTAAGTAGACCTTATTAATGAAACTCACCAAAACAGTTCCTTATTATTGGGTTTGATGTGATTCAAAAATTATAAAAAAATCAAAAAATATTAGAGAGCTAAGATTGCAAACTTTATAATGTGAAATTTCAAAGACTGCATATCCATGATGCCTAATGATCGATTGGTGATGCCAAATTTGGCAATAAGTGCGCTTTATTACAACGCACCGATGGTCATTAAGGGGTAACAACTAATGGCCCATTTATTTGGATGGAATTCTTTGAATGTCCTTACAGAACTCCTGAAAGCTTTTCGCTGAAAAGTCATAACGCTTAGGCTGTGCCAACTGTTTTTTTTTCCAATGGTGGGCACAAGAGGGCTATGCCACAACAAGGCCAGAGACTGCTACTCGTTTGTCGTTACCCAGCGGGCACCTGTGAACCGAGTCACGGAGGCGAGTAGCACGTTACCCGCGCCATACCACCACAAACCCGTTTATAGGGCGGGCCACTTTCATACAACATCACAGAAGAAAGGACAGAGAAGGAAAGAAACATCCATGCCCGAACCTGGATTCGAACCCGGGACCCACAGCTCAGGGAGTCGGGAACGCTAACCACTCAGCCAATGGGTCGGCTGTGCCAACTGTAGATGGTTGCAATTTTCAATAAACGAAACTAAAATTATTTGTTAAACATATTCTTGAAAATCAATTTTTTGCTCATGTTAATCGTGAACTTGACTGAAATAAATTGCAATAAATAAACGAAGGACTAATTAATAAACGGACTAACTAAAATAGCAATAAACGGAGGACTAATGTCTGCTTTTTTCATAAATTTTTCGTTATTGCATTTCTTATTTTATTGGAAAACTTAACGGCTTTTTTGCACTTGTATAGTCGCCGAGATGATACTTAAATGTTTTCTGTTTAATTGCTAATGAAGCCTAGAGATAATTTCTGTCCTAATCACCTGCCTTTGATAATCCGATTGGTGGTTCATTTATTTTTAATTCATCACTTTTCAAATATTTTTCTCGAATCTCATGAAGTAATTCGGCCTATCGTCTAGCAATCTAGGTATCAAAGATATAATTAAAATGGATTACAGTTGATGTGGACAGTTTGTAGTCAAAAGCAATTTTACGCTTATTTGGTTTTAATGTGCAATATCAAGAGTTCATTATTTTTTTTTTTTTCATAGAAGTTATTTATGTAAATAGAATCCTTGTTCTCTCTGTTTATCCACCTAATATTTTTTCGGGATTGAATTGACAATGTCTGCACCGAATGGAATGAAAGTTACATGTCGATGCTCAAGTTTAATTTCCAAATTTTAATTACAGTGCTCTTAATTAATTTAAACCGTAAGTGATATATTTTTGAGGGCACTGTTTCGTTTATGCTGGCGAGAGCATTATTCTAGAACGGCGGCCTTTAAGAAGAGAGACGTGGTTTTCCTCTTTCTAAAATTGTCATTTCGCACGCTGTTCATATCGAGCAGTAGCTCCCCCCTTTCTATGTCTTTCAAAATGTAATTTTTCAAAAATCTATAATTATTTCTTTTTGACAATTTTTAAAATGGTATTGCTTTTTTTTCTGCAACTAATGCGGTTTCGATTTTTTTTCAATACACCGCTGATAGGAAATGCAATGGAACGCTGGGAAAATGTTCTGACTTTAAAAAGTTCCTAATGAAAATAAAATTTCAAGTGTTTCATACGTCATTCGATTTGTTTTCATCTTTGCGTGTGATCACATTTTGTGGTGCAAAAGAACTTTTTAAGTTACTTATGAATAGCAAATATCGTTGTTTTTCAAAATGACAATTTCCTCTCCGACATGTTTGGTTTCCTCTAGAAACCATGGCTCAAAAGATGAGCCTGGCAGTTAAAAACAAAACGGAATTATATAACAAATCTATTCTATAATCTTCCATGGGCTAAAATTTACATTGAATTAATTGGTTATTTTTAATCTGGATTTGAATGATTTAATATAAGAAAATTTTTCTTGATCTAGAGTAAATATATAAACTCAGAGCTAATATATTAAGGTCACGCTTGACAAGATAGAAATGTAAGCATAAATGAAAAAAAAAATATTTTAAAATTATTGTATCTAAACACATACCGAGGCATCTCTTCAACTGCTGCCCTGACACCCTTTATACAGAAAAAGCTGAAGATGTGTCCAGGGCAATGCTTCTCATACGACTGATCTTTTTTCATTTCTTTTTTTTTCCATTTTGCTCTTGTCACATGACAACATACCTCATACTAATAATTTTAAATCAATGTGCCCTTATTTTTGACAGAATAATTACGAATTTTTTAACTTTTTTTATTCAATAATAGCTCTAAAAATGATATCATCTTATTGTTTTATATTTATATAAACGACTATAACTATATAGCTTAAAAAAAAAAAGGAATTCAATTCATTTTAATGCAAAAGCAGATAGTATTAGGTATGATTTTTCAAGTGATGCCCAAATCTAGAATTTCTGAAATCTCTAAATTATTTTAGAAATTCTGTTGAATTTTTTTAGTTTCTGTTTACTATTTTTAGAAAAAAGATTTCTGTTTGAAGCATAAATTTTAACCAAAATGTTAAACCTTTAATAAATATGAACAAAGGTGTTAACCTTTCAGCACCGTCATTGTAATAAGCGCGTTATATCTGTACACTAATCACTTTATAATAATTTCTGTGTTGCCATTTGCTCTTAATAGTAAGTATACGAATTATAATGAATCAATTATTTTCCGTATTTTATGAACAGAGTTTAATTTTTATATCCATGATAAACCCGTTAAATCTCTCCTTTACGTAATCAAAGCAAAAACCGATTTCTGATTTTCCGTATTTTGCTAAAACGTTTGGAAGGAAATCCTATTTTAAAACAATATTTATGAAATTCCAGATGCTTTGTTTCCCATTCCCCCTGTGATCTGCAGCAGAATCTCCCGCCACCACCAGGAGGATGTGTGGTCTCTTAACTGAACAATTCCTCATTTGCTGAAGTCATCGTCCCTGAATAACCCTGCATCAAAAGCAAAAGACCCGCATTAGCTCTAAAGATCTATCTTCTGCAGCCCCCTCTCGAGGTATCTCGTGATGGTCACCTCCTCCAATCGAACAAGGACCCTCTTGGCCGCCTTCTTGCTTTCCTGATTAAATGCAAAAGGATGGGGCTCACACACCAGCGCGCGCGGTGGACTGACGTGGACGGTCATTTTCTTCTTTCTGTTAGGAAAAGGGCAACATTTTTGCAAAAGAACCCTGTAGAACAGTTATTCTTTCAAATAAGTTTTATCAAAAAAGAATTTAAAGTTCATTATTAATTTTAAAAACATATTAAAGTTAAAATTTAATAAATTAACAAGTAATAAAAAATTACTTTTATCTGAGAATATTGATTCAATCGAATTCGAAATTTTAGGCAAAAAAAAAAAAAAAAAAAATTTGAAACTTGTTTAAAGTACTGTGTTGGATTTTTAAATTTTTTATAAAAGTTTGAAATAAATTTACTGTTTAGTAAATTAACAATTAATAAAAAAATGATTAACATCAGAATACTGATTGAATACAATTTGAGCTCGTTGCTTAGAGTACTGATATTTTTAACAGAAGATATTTAAGGTGCGCTTTTTATTTTCAGCTGGTGGAATTCATAATAGTGAGTTAAATAAATAGAACTCGTTTTCGAAATGAATTTTTTCTAAACGCAAATATGTCACTAAGTGAATTCTTATGTTTGAGTAGTCCAATCATTGAACTTTAGTTCTTTAGGACGCTGTTGACAGCAGAATAGGATTCGTTTTCACCGCTGCATTCGTGTGGACTTCTGCGGCGGCGTCCGCTGATGATTCGGCACTGGAATGGCTTCATCTGGGCAGCTGCGTGTCCTGCCCGTTACGTGCTCAGGGGGTTATCGAGACGGCTCCTTCGGGCTCAAACGATGGCTCTTAAATCTTCCAGTGTTACAGCTTTGCCCTGCTGACCTTCACTTGTAAACGTCAGGGCATGGCTTGTTCGAATTCAAGAACACTCTCCTTCCCTGCTTTCTATGCTTTTATTGCGATGCAAAGAAAATCGAAACGGATGCTTGATTCGTCAAATAGAAAACAACTTGAGAAAGCGATCCATTAACAAAAAATTGCTGAGTAACTTAAAGAAAAAATTATCTCAACAATTTTTTCCTCGTGACTAATTTTCCTTTATTTTCAGTCTCTAAATTCTTTAATCCTATATAATTAGAGCTTTTATGTGGCATATCAAATTAAAAATAACATTTTCTAAATTTGTTATAGGTATCAATTTTAATAACTTCATATATTTCTTGCAAACAAAATAAAGTATGAAAACAGTGTTGCGAAAAACTAGATTTTTTGATGATTCTTTAAAAATGTGGAGTCGCAAGAATAAGAGGTCCTTAGTCCTTAGAGAGAGAAGTCCTTAGAATAAGAGGTTTTATTTTCTACAGGAGCATGTATCTGGAAAAGCGTTTGATTATTTCAGGATTTTTTAGATTTTACTTTGAGTGCCGAGCTATCAGTGGCTCTAGTCTTTGGTACAGCAGTTCGTGTGTTCGATTTTCACCCCGAGCTTGTATGATTGTAGTAATTGAGAATTCTCTTAACATTCTCTGTTCCGTTTCTATTAGCCTTAGTAAGCACAAAAAGACCTTAGAACGACATCCAATCGACATCGGTTTTCTTATTGAATAAATTAGCCTTCTTGAGCAAGTCATGGTCGGAAAATGGCAAACCACTAAAAGACATTCGTTATATTTGTTTTAAAATTGACAACATGTCGTTAGTTGTAACTGAAAGCTGTTAACCGCGAACGTACAGAGTTATCCAGCAGCACTTGAGATAATCGTCAGCTCCAGCCAAAGACTTCGTAGAAATCAGAGGAATTAAATTGCGTAGCCATGCGGGTTCTTTCCAGTGGGCTGTTGCAGTTCGAGGCAGCGGAATGGAGCTGAAGCAGTTCTCATCTACATTTTCTGCCCAAATGAACTGGCATTGATGAGGATCCCTCTCCAGGTTTTCTGGAACAATCACTGCGGCTACGCTCTTTTTTTGTAGGTCAGTGGTAAGACCATCCGTTCATGCAATTGGTAAGAGGAAATGTTATGCCAGAAATGAAAAGACTTTGCAATACATCCTTGGAAATGATTTTATTTTCCTCCAAATAATCTCTGAAGGGTGAAATGCAGCATTCTCAAATCTCTCAAAAAGTACTTCATGTAAAATTGCTTTCAATTGTCCTAGAATAATATTTTTGAAATGAATTCTTAAAAAATTTTATATTCAAAAAAATATTGTATACTTTATTTTCACTGTCACTTGGATATTAATATGATAAATTATCCAGCTCCGTTTTATTTTAGCCTTAATATGAAATCATTTTTCTTGTCTTTATAAAAATATTAATTAAATATGAGATATTTTCTACGGTTTACTTCGTAAATAAAAACTTTTATCATTTAAAATTAACAATTCTTTTTATTTGAATAAAAATAAAAAAATTTCATCTGCATCTTTCAGGTGAATTCATTTTAAGAGAATTAAGGTAAATTCATTTCATGTAAAAGAATTTTGTTTCAAACTTTAAAATAAATAAATAAATGAGTTTTTATTTATTTTCTCTTTTAATATTTTAATCAGATTAATCACCATTCATTCAGGTGATTTATCTAATCAGATTTTTTAGGAAATAATTCCGATTCCAGTTGAAATGATATACTTGCAAGTGTCAGGTGCTCCGCAGCCTCAAGTAAAATATTTTTATAAGCAGTGATTAGAGAAAAAAAGCGGAAGAAATTAGAACAAAAAATATTCTTGTAAGATCCACGCGGCTTATCGCAGGAAAGAGAACTAATCAATGTAATTCTAAGTCTTTATGCAGTCTTGAGATATTTTAATGAAACCAGCAATGCTTAAGGCGAGTTTTAGGGTTTACGTGAATATTTTGTTCTTTGTTTCAAGGAATATTATTATCTATAAGCCCAATCAAGCGAGGGATCGCCACTGCTTCACAATTTATTTTTTTATATAAACATTGAAACACAGCAAATTTTTTAAGAAATGCGCGAAGCGATCCTCCTGATTCTCACCTGACAATATTTTTATGCACATTTTTCAGTTCTGGTAAATCTTGAATCTTTTCTACAAACCTAACGAAAATTTACCAAGTATTCCTTATTTTCTACATTTCACGAGCGTTTCCAGTTTACAAAATTTTCTCTTTGACGATGCCCCACTTTAACCTTTTCTCATGACGGAGAAAACATAGATTCTTATAAAGTCTATTTTTTATGGAATATTTTTGTCTGACTTGTGCACAATTTACATTGTTTATGTAAATCAAGAGATGCTATTTTAGGCATTTGTGTTTCGCTGAAATAGTGTTTTATTCTATTAAAAAATTTAAAAAAAATTTATTGTCTACCACAAGAATAACTCCCGCCAATTAATCTTGTAAGTGGCGGTTGCTATAGTAACAAGAGATGTCCATTTCAAATGGGGATCCTTTTAAGTGGTATTTATGGTATTACCTCATTCTCAAAATAAGCCAAACCTGGAGCTCCAAACCTGTTGAAAATGGAACGCGCCTTGCTTCCATGGTAGCAAGTAGGCATGTACAAATTGGCAAGAACAATTCTAGTGATACCATCTTATTGTGCCTTCCACATTCGAACTAGATTCTTGTGGCAATGTATTTTATCACGTAGAATGCATTAAAACTTTTTCTTACTTACGAAGTATTTTGAAGCCTTTTCTTGTTTTGACAGGTAATAAATGTATTCAATATCAATAAATATGTAGGAAAAAATATTAGGTTTGTAATTTTAGAACGCCTATTGTGTGTGTTAAAAATCCAGAAATATTTTCTCACCTAATGAACTACAATCCGGTGGAAAAGCAATTGCGAATTTACTGCAGCAAATATCTTCTTGGTCCGTGAAGTTCAATCGTCATCAACTGAAATGTTGATAATATGAGACACCATTTTCCCATATCGTATTCAAAAACCATACACCATTTGCCGGTATCTTGTCATGCATTTTTCTACCTATCTCTTTGTGATAGTGGAAAAAATGGCACAAAGCGTGTTCGAATATAAAATAAAATAATACGAAAGAAAAAATGCATTCATATCAATAAAGTTACATCTAAAGTACACATTTAATAGATGATTCTTGAATTTGGTTTTACCTTAGCGCTCGTTTCTACGAACCTCTTGTTTACAAACATTCAGGATTTTAACAACTTGTAGCTGGTTCCTAATGGGCTTCCGTAGACGTAATATGGTGGACCCTTCCCAGTGTACTTCCACCGATTCGGTAAAACTTCTACCCCGCATTGCGCGAAAGGCAATGGTTTGCATTACGTGAAACACTGCAGCAATACGGAGGGCCTCCACCTCATTCGCCATTCCTCGCAATCAGACGTCGCATTTATCAAGTTTATCATTGGTGTCAAATTTAGAGCCAAAAGAGTGATGGAAATTATGTCCATGCTGATAACAAAAGGACTGGACTTACACGCCACGCCAGTACAAACCACATCGCAAACACGAAATGACTCTGAGCTTAACCTCTCAGATGTTGATTAAAGCAAGGACAAATGCAGCACCTTTCTTTAATTTTTTAAATGTATGCTTTAACTTTTCATATTGTCTGTTGCACATATTACTGTATTTAGCCTAGAATTTTTCATGTTTTTTCTCTTATAAGTAATAATCATATCTTTTCTAAACTGTGCTTCTCAAATGAACAAAACTTGTTATGCCAATCCTTTACTTTTTGAACTTCTATGAATGATTCACTCTCTGATGTATGTAATTATTTCTTCGCCTACTCTTTTTTTTATCTAATGTTTACCTTTGCCGATTTTCTTTTTCATGGAATTACTGTATCCTATTCCTGTAATCTGATCAATTTTTTTTTAAGAATTTCACTTTAATGTGAATTTGTAATCCCAAATTTAATCTAAAACAGATACTGTGGTTAATAGTAATCTCAACCACCTTTTATACTTAATCTCTTCTGCTTAGCTTTACATTACTTGACTTCATTTTTAATTTACAGTTCTTCCTCTCCCCTTATGTACTCAAATGTAATTTGTTCTAATGAACCTCTTTCTTTGAAATGTGATACAGCTGTAGGCTTGGAAGTCCCAACACTGTATTCATTTTTAATTCTCAACTAATGAGTCGAGTTTTGGCTCTTAGCGGGCGCCTGGCACTTCGTGGGAGGTGTTTGTTTCTCTAGTTTGAAGAGGGGGTGGAACTTGATAACCGATAGGTAACGAGACCGATGGATCTCCTTTTCTCGTTGTTGTGTTTTGGGATTTTTGCCTCCAGAACAACTCTAAACGGGTGGGTTCTGAGGTGAAAGGGTCAGGATGTTCCAGTTCTTTGTAAGAAAGTCGGCTTATACATTTCCATAGACGTAATGGTAATTTCAATTTCCTTTTACAGTGTGAAATTTCGAAACGCAAACTCATTTTCATGAATATATCTCGATTGAGCTAAGCTCGTTCACAATCACTCGTTGAGTGAAACATATTACATTGGTCGATACGAAACAATTCTGACCTTCCCAATTTTGTTCGCAGCAAACAATAGACCCTGCGACTGTTTACTTTTAAAGTAAGCATTCCTGTCAAAAGTTGGAATTTTTTTCTCTCGAATAAAGTGAACCTGAAGGTCATGGTCGTGAAAAAATAAAACAAAATTATGAATGTAAATAAGAACGTTGTCTAGAACGTGCATTTCATGCTGCTTATTTATGAAAGGTATAAAAATTCCTGGACTTGAATGTGTGACCTGGCGGAAGAGAACGTTCCACTCGCGAGGGTCACGAGTTCGAGGGGATTCCCCTTCTCTTGTTCTGATTTATGGCTCCGTTTGTGTTCTCGTGATGGGGGACATGAATGACGGCGGGGGGAGTGTCGTTGCGCATTGTTCAGCGAATTCTCCTCTACTATGGAAACCCAGTTCTAACCTCTACTAACGAAGCATCCATTAATTGGGTAGAAAATATAGTTTGCAACAATTTTTTTATCTTTTAAAAGGAAAGGTGTATTACCTAGACCGTCATGTGTCTATTGCCATTGACACTCGTTTTCACAAACTAGTCCCTTCTTTTCTTTTATTTTTATGATCTAATACTTTTTTAATCTCTTATGATTGGTTTTTATATAACGCCTGAAAATTCAATTCATTCTTGAAAAACGAAGCGACGCGTGCAGGCGTTCCAGACGTTGTGGGATGAAGACACTTGTCTGTCGGACATTTCATGGGTGGGGGGGAGAGAACATGTAGGTGCAACTTCAACATTTCCCGCACATAAGAACACAGAATGGAGAAACACTGAGTTTGTGCTCCCTTGTTCTGTTGCTGGTTTCATTTCATTTGAACAACTCTTGACTTTATTCTTTCTAGGCGAGAGATCGGGCCGATTTCGCGATGTCCGCTTCTGGCAGTTGAAGAAGCGAACTTGTTGATCAGCTGCAGTTACATAAAAATTCTGATGTATGACTGAAGTTGCCAAAAAAGTATGGAATCCTAAAGAAGAGATTTATAAAAAAAATCCTTGGAAAAAGAAACAGTGCGAGCAAAAACGATCCTTCTTGAAAGCATTGAAGAGAGGCAAAACATCATCTTTGCTTGCTTAGCTGCGGAACAACAGAGAAGGGAACATTCTTGCAGGGGGGGATGTCATTAAAAGGGAAATTCAGCTGCTTTGCCGTGAAGCTGAACATGAAAGCATCAGACGGTTGGCTTCAGAAATTGAAAGATACGGTTTGAGCTTTAGAAAATTGTTGGGTGAAGTACAATCCATAAAATGAAGTGCAATTGTTGTTTTTAAGTATAAATCTTATTTTGCATGTGTTTTTTTATGATACATTCTAAATTCTAATTTTATTTTTAAAGAAAAAGTAATTTGAAAAAAAGACCGTAAAATAGAAAAATAAATTCAGAAATGTCTTACCAGTCCTATGAGCTTGTAAAAAGTAAGTCTACCATACATTCATTTTGCTAAACTATTTTGGATTTTTCTTAGAAATGTGGTTATGTTATAATACAAAGAGGTGACACAGTGCTGCATTTGTAATAAATAAAGGATTGGATTTAAGAGGTTTCGCCTGTTTCTTTAGAAGAAAAATCTGCTTTCATTCCTAGATTGAATTCTCATGAAAGAACCATTTTAACCAACGAATATATGCATAAAAAATGTTGCGCAGAAATAAAAATTTAAAAATATTTTCTGTTTTCAATCATTTTAATCAGATTGTTTATCACCAACTCAGATATTTCATTCATTTTCAGATTTATCAGAAATCTCACGAAATTTTGACTCGTATTTTTCGGAAACTATTCTGATTTATTTTTAAATTTTATGCCGTTAATTGTGAGTGTCTGGTGTTCTGCAGGCTGTTCTTATGAACAGTAATTGTTAACACAGAAAAATGAGAAGAAAATATTGGATCAAGTATAAACTTATAATATAGCATAAACGGGCGTTAATCAACTTAGAGGATTTTTTATACAAGTCTAAGGTATTTTAATGGAAAAAAATGCAATTCTTAATGGCGAGGATAAGAGTTTACGTGGATATTTGGTTTTTGCTTAAAGGAAAATTATCTATTAGCTGAATTAAGAGAAATATCGTCAATTGTTTCAACATTTTTTATTCAAGCATTGATGTAATTTAACAAATTAAAACCGATCATTATAAAAAATAATTAGGATCGGTTTCGGTCATTTACCGCCACGATCTCCTTTCGAACCCAGAGATTGATCCGTGCGGTATGATTATTTTTCGGAGCCTTGGAGCCGGGCTCGATCCCAGCCGCCGTCGAAAAATGGATGCCGCGCTTCTGCCATGCAAATCTGGCGAATTGGTTAGACGAACGGTTAGCCCACTGGCTTTCAGTTTAACAGCGTGGGTTCGAATCCCACTTTGGCCTTGGATGTATGGATTTTGAATCACTTAAGACAGTAGGTTCCGGTCTAATAAGTCTTTGTGTGCAAGGGAAAAAATGACCATTGAGTGACAATAAGCATACACACGTGTCAGGGTGGGTGTTTGGGAGTTTTCTTGGTTTTCTCCTTGAGATACATGAATGCAGTTCACTATCTGATGAAGCCCACCCCGAAGGAGGCGCTGGAACAGGTGCGCCCTCTCAGTCATCCAAAAGACTCGTCGACGTCCAGAGGGTGCCTTCTTTCATTTTCTTAGAGAATCCTGTTCCTTTAGAGAATCCTGTTCCTGGAGTCCTTGGGAGAGGAAGGGGTCCCCCGGACTGCTTTGTCCTTGAAATCTGCTTGTTGTTAAAAAGGTCTGGTTGCATGCTCACAATTATAAGTAATGTAACACTTTTAAAAACAAGTTTAAATTCCTTCTAGCCGTTATTTGATTAAAACGTGTTTCATTCGATGATTTGAGCAACAAATATTTTATAGGTGATAAATAATATAGTATAACGGCTTTTTTTTTTAACTCTTTCATTAGATATAAATATTAAGATGTTTGACCCAAGTGCTATTTTAAATTTTTAATAATGTTCCAATTATAATAATTTTTCAAAAACGACACGAACACTTGCTGCTTATAATCTAATGTTCTATCTTTATCTTTTGTGAAACGTTCAGAAACACATTAAAATGTTGAATGCTTTCGTAAAATTGTAATGCATCCTAAAGCTGCAATGGTTTCCATCAGAAATGTTGTGCTTGGAACACTAAACGCTTCCTTTGAAAAACAATTGAATCAACGTAAAATGCATTTACTCTTATTCTTGCGGATGATATTTCTCTCATTATTTTATGATAAGGTTTCTGAATAATTCCCGCATAGCTTTCAAGAATTCATGACAAACTGCACTAATAAAATAAATTGTAAGAAACGGGTTGTTTTTAAGGAAATAATAAATAAGAGCTAAGTATTCACTTATAAAAACTATAAAAGGATGTTTAATTCACTCGTTATAAAATTATGCTATTTAAGTTATTTGAGAATAAATACATACATGCAAATTTTGTTTAACTCTATTTTTTATTCCCTTTTAAAGTGATATTTTCCCCCATAAAACTTCTGTTACTGTAGCGTATATTAGCTTAAAAAGCAATTCTTTTTAATTGAAAGATCTCGTGTCTGAACCACTTTTTACTGCAAAAATCCGCAACCATAAATTCTCCATCGAGGAGAGGGAAGATTTGAGAACCCTGTCGTTTGACGAGACATTTGTCATGACCATAACTGCGAGAAAAGCTTCACAATGCACTCAATTTTCTCCCAAACATTGTCACGTGATACGTTCGTGTCAGAACGTGTTAATTTTAGGAATTCAAGACTACAGGAATGAAACTATTCTACAAATTTTTCATACATTTTTAGAGTCTAAAAATATTTTAAAAGTTATATTAAAACCTATTTTTAAAATATCATACTTTATATAATTTGAATAGTGTTTTCATATTTTTTTATTCTCTGGAAGTCTGTTTTTATTAATATGTTTAAAACAGATGTCTCATGAGGCAAAACTTCCCTCATCTTACGACGTGAAATTCAAGTTTGTCCGGACAAAACTCAGTTACATTTCAAAAGAAATGGTTTTACTTAAAAAGCTGAAAAATAGTTTTTAAATGCTATGCCATTGAAACGAGTAAGTTAAGAATGATTTAACTTACTCGTTAAGTTAAATCATTCTTAATTATACATTCAAGGATTTGTTTCTAAAGAATCTCTGAAGAAAAGAACTTATCTCTGAAGAAAAAAAATGATTTAATCATATTACGAAAAAAATGTTTTGTAAAATCTATAACATTTAGTTCATTTCGCAAAATGGACACCCAAGTCCCGAAAGTGGTTAAAGGATGTTAGGGCAATAGACTTCTATTGCACATTTACTGATGAGAGCGCGACATCACATAACCGAATGCCTATTCCTAAAGAAATGGAACCACTTGGAACACTGAAAGGGAAACAAAACAGAAATGCTGGGTATATACTTTTATGGAAAGTTCTTTAGCATTCAGTAATATTTTGAAACATTGCATTTTCCACATTCATTTCACACACATATGAATTGGGCTTCCTTCTTGTTCATATCCCTCTCCTGTTATGTTTATTATTGGAATTTTGATGGAGGGAAATAATTTACTAAAAATTCTTTTTCCATGACAACTTCATCAGATGGATGCATATTCATAGAGAAAATTCCAATGTCTTAAAACTTCTGACGACATATTTATCCAATTCGATAAATAACAGTCAATACCAGAACAATGGGATTAGTTTTTGTAATTTGCATGATAATTAAAATGCGCCAAAAAGCGCTTCCGGTCACCTTAGTATAAACATTATCTTAGGAAAAACTCTTCATAAATATTCGCATCCATTTTTTGTTTCAGCTGCATCAGCTTTAGAGGGCTTCAAAACAAATCTAAATCTTTGCTCCCTGGCTGCATTCCCTCCCTCATTTAGCAGGGAATCTTCTCATTCAAGTTGATGCGTAGACTAGAAACTTTCGGAACGTAATTTCTATTCGTATTATAAGTCTGATAAGTTTTTGACTCAATTCAATATTTAAAATACATAATGCAATGAAAAAGGATAAAACTGAACATTTTGATTCGAAAATGTATTGTCCATTTTTACGGATTACTTGTATTGGCATTTAATATAATGGTATACAGGAACCTATTGTGTTAACTGGACGCTGTCTTTTTTTTTTGAAATGTATGAAATGTTTCTTCGAAAGTATGCCTATTTTTTTAGAGTAAGATTGGAACAAATATTTATTTTTAAATTGTGTTTACTTTTATTGTAATGCGTTGTCGATATTATAATAATTTTATTGTAAAATCGACTGATCATTCAAATGTGGAATTTTAAACTTATTTTGTCTGTTTTCTGTCAATGTTTCTAAGCAATGTTTTACTCGAAAATTTTGACAGCGCTAATAATTTGAACAGCAACTAATGCTTATTATTTAAATTGGCTGTAAATTTATACCGTAATGTAATTGATTGTGAATGGATGTAACATTTCGCTTCGGGATTCTTTTGAAAAGCTCTTGGATTTTTGAATCCCTTATCGGACAGAATACACCTTAAACTGTAAGTTCCAATCTCGCGTGCAAAAAAAATCATTCTTTGAATGACAAGTGTTGCTTCAAAAACGAAGGGCGTCTTTTTCATCCTTTACAAATAGTTATCTAACCGTAACCATTGGGAGTGGAGAATAAATGCTTGGGTATAGGATTTTCCTTTTTCTATATTCCCGCAGTATAATTAAAAAATGACATTTAGTTTTTGATTTTTACTCTTTCCAATTTGTGTGTGTAAAAAAAAAAATATTTAACATTGCAGCTTGTATGTTTTCGCTTTTTCCAGTGTGCCGCTTATTGGAAGTGTATAAGAACGCTTTCGGAAAGTATCCAAACATCTGTATTCAATAACATCTTTACAAAAAAACTTTAATTTTTGCTATTTCGTACTCGACACATCGTTTCGTGGTGCCCACCAACGTTTTGAACAAAGCTGAGTATTTTTCGAAATCACAAATTTTGCTCGAAAGCTATGAACATGTAGTACTAAAAGTACTCCAGAAAACTACGTACTACTAGAAGCTACGATCCGCAAAACCAGGTTGGCCAGTCCTCTTATGTGTTCCGTGGTCGTCATTTTGAAAAATATTAAGGAATCCTCGCAGAAATTGATGAGCACTTTGTTGCTGAGCAAAATGTGTCCTTTCATCGCTTATCAGTGGCATGAATCACGTGCTTGCGGCGGCGGAGGTGCATTGGAAGCACGCCCTCCCCCAGCCCAGGGGCGCAGCATGTCCGTTTATGGACCTTGCGCCATAAAACCCAACCAACCAACCAACCAACCCCACCCCCAGCCCAGGCTGACTCCCTGGGCGACAGCATTTCTCTGTGTTCACCGCGCGGGGATGAAGTCGACCCGTTTCACCCCCCCCCATTGTCATTGCGCTGCGAGTTTCTCGGCTGTGTCAGAGTTGTAAATTACATTTTTATCTCTTGGCGACATGCAACTGCTTCTGAAATGAGTGGATGTCAGGATAAATTATTTTATGGGGAATATTTTCAATTACGATTCACAAATGAACTCCTCGGATTAGATTTCTACCCGCCTCGTGAATCGGAGCAGTGCGCGTTTCCGTTGTCGAAATCAACTTGGACCATACATTATATACTTAGCAGCAGTTTACAGTGCAAAATATTGAAAATATAATAAAACATAATAATAAACTAATGAGTAATTATAATTTTTTTTATATTTTCAATCAAAATGTAAAATATTCTTGTTGTTGTTGTTGTTGCTTATCCTCCATGTCTGACGGAGTCAGACTAGATCCACGAGTTCGTTGACTGTAAGGAAGTCGTATAAGTAAAAGTATAAGTAAAATATTCTTACATAACATTATATACTTTAAATATTTTGCTTAAAGTTATTAAAATTGCATTATTTGTTATAGTACTGAGTATTGAGCCTCCTCCAATATAATTCCCTCAACTATAAAAAAAGCGGAAAACACACCAAAGAGTCGTGAAAATGCAAGATCAAAATTTTAACTCGAGTATTAAAATGGTTGCGTCTCTGGAAGCTTGTTTGTAGCGCGTCTGAATCAGAAGTTAAGAAAACTGCTGCTGCGTAGGATGGATGCGTAAATGAAGGATAATTCAGACATAAATTGAACTCTAAAATAAAAAATTACATATGTAGAACTATCACACACGCATCTTGAAAAATAATATGCAAGAAACCACCAATAGTACGTCACAATGACGAGAGTGAAAACGAGGGGTATATAAGGAATGAGTTGCAAAGAAGTAAAATTGTTCACAAGCTCTTTAAAAGCCTTTCAGTGCAATAACCGCATAGTTATGAAACAAAGGAAGCATTTGGGTGATGTTTTGCGTGGTAGAATTATCGGCCGGCTGCAATGTGGACGTACCCAGCTGGAAGTATCCGAGGAACTTGGAATCACCCAGAGTGTCATCTCCAGGCTTTGGCAACGGTTCCAAGATGGTGGTAATGTGAATAGACGTTACAGCACAGGTCGCCCCCAAGTTACAGGTCTCATTCGGCTTTGTAATTGGCAGTCACTGCCAAAAGAAACAGCCGGAGCACAGCATCAGACCTGTCTCGTCAGCTACCGGTACGACAGTTTCAAGGCAGACCGTGTACAGACGCTTAGGGCACATTGGTCTATATGCTCGTAGGCCTGTCAGATGTGTTCCACTTACCGCAACTCACTGTCGCCTGCGGTTAGCCTGGAGTAGACAGCATGCATTGTGGACACCGCAACAGTGGCCTTATGTAATGTTTTCCGACGAGTCCAGGTTTAGCTTTCAGTCTGATTTCCGCCGGACTTTCATATGGAGAGGGCCAGGTAACCGTTACCACCAAGAGAACACCATTCAACGACACCGTTACGGTGGTGCCGGATTGCTCGTTTGGGGAGGAATTATTCTGGGTTCCAGAACTAAACTGCATGCTCAGAATGTAACCATGACAGGCTATCGGGATGTCATTCTGGAACAACATGTACGTTTGTTTCGGGTATGATTACAACAATGCTTACGATGTATGACACATCTTGTATACTCTTTCTTAATGAGCTCATGCATGGAGGGAAGTAAACAATCTATCATACGCAAAGAAGTATCTATATACTGGACATTGTGTTCTCGTGTGAGGAAGAGTATGTTACGGTGAACACACAAATATGTGTGTTCACCGTAACATACTCTTACATAACATCTGATTCCAGTGCTGCTTGCTTCATTTCAAATCCTTGTATGAACTTTGGAACAATATGAGAAGGATATTGTTAAGGAACTTTTATGATTTTTCACCTGCAAGAGTTCAGTCACCAATTAAGTATTTAAATTACCAAATCCAGTACTAGACTAGGAATAGTCAACAGGTTTATAAACACAACATTTACGTTATGAATAGTAAATATTTCGAACATTTCGTCAGTTTATCAGTAATTTAAATTTTGTAACTAGCGACTAATAATTTATTGTAACTGTTTATCAGTGAGTATCAGTAGATAATGCATACAACTGTTTATCAATAACTTAAGCAATTACTGTATGTAATTCAATGTTAAGAGGGTACATTGCATTGTTATTTTCGACATCTTTTATGAGCTGAAAAGTTTGAAGGGTAGGTAAAGAGGGGAATGATTACCACTGAACTAGATTTTGTAATTTTTTGTTGTATTTCTATCTGTTATTTCTAATTGTTTCTACCTGTTATTATTCTATCTATTTTTGTTGTATTTCTACCAGTTTCACATTGATTCACGCATTTCATGAAATACGTAAATCAAAGTGAAAATTATACATTCAAGGATTTGCTTCTAAAGAATAACGTATCTCTGAAGAAAAAAAAATGATTTAATCATATTACGAAAAAAATGTTTTGTAAAATCTATAACATTTAGTTCATTCAATATAATTTTTTTTATGTTACTAAAAAATACAATAACATTCTTGAAATTTGTCACATTTATAAAAACAATTATCATTTTGAAAGTGCTTCTTCATACTATTGTGTATCTCATAAATGTAAATATTTTAAATTTAGGCCTCGCTTTTTGCCACAAGGGGCAAAATTAATGATATCGCATGTAGAAGGGTTCCCAGTGATTGTAAAATCCTAACACAGAAAACGGTTGGGCTTTTGTAATTTGGATACAGGGAACAAGGACAAAACCGTTAGATTTAGCCTGAGAGATATCATTTCTCTTGGAGAACATTGCGACCATGAAGTACTTTACAAGCCGCCATTCACAAACGCGACAGGCTGCTTCGGCTTAGCTGCGAGAACAGTGCCTTTGCCCACCAGGTTCCTGTAGTTTCAAAATACTTTAACATATGACTAATATTTTTTATTTATAAATGTTCAATGACAGGAAACCCCTTATATTTGCTGCCAGTGAAATGAATTCTTTTGATGTATATACAAATATTTCTTGTTTTTTTCTTTAAATTTTATACCACCTAACTCATAACTGTAAATAAATTCTCTATTTATTCTCACAAAAAAAGGAATTTTATTCTTTAAACAATAAGGCTAATTAATATAAATTCTATAATATTTTTAGAAAGAATAACCCAAACGCCTCTGACAAGACTACGAAGTGGCCACCTGCTTGCTCAGAGACACGTCTCGGGTACCAAGGTCTACCCTCTCTGTCCCAAATGTCGAGTGGTTCAGGCCTCCCCATCTCATATTTTTCAGTGCATTGAGTGCGAGAGAGGAGACATGGAGTTGAGACCGGAGGTGGTGCTTGAGAGACTGTTTTTGGATTCATGGGGCTGGTGTGATGGTATTGTCACGCCAGTCGGGGATAAGCAACAAGAACAGAAAGAATAACTGGGTCCTCCTGTAATGTTACTGGAATGAAACTGTGTTCCAATATCTCTCCAAGTCTTTAAGTTTTAATATCGTTAAGTTGGGACTTTTGATTGACAGTGGGCCGTATTCACGTATCGCAAAGGAGGAAATACGGAAAATTCGTGAACACCTATCCTAAAAGAGCAACATCCGTCTGCGTTATTCCATAGTGGCTGGGATTGAACCCAGAACCTTATGCTCCGTAGAACTTACATGCTTGCAGTGATCGGAGGTTTAAATGGTAGTAATAAGATTCTGGAAAACATGTAGCCACTGGGCCTCACCTATGGGTGGGGTTGTCTACAGTGGATCGGGATCTGCACATAAAACCCTCCATTCAGCCTTCCATCTCAAACATTGTCCGTAGAGAAATAAACCAAATCACGTGACGCAAGGATCCGTTCATCAATCTTCCCGGTAATCTTTGCCTTTCCCCCCGGTCTTGGTCTAAAAAATGTTGCGATCGAATCTGGGCCATCTGGTCACTCCGTAAAGGTAAATGCGGTAAATCGTTTTTTTAATTGGTACACTATTATTTTCACGGTGACCGGGATAAATCGTCAAATCATGGTAAGAAGAAACAGCCACAATAAAAAAAAATCTTTTCCGAGGACATCCTGGCGACAGAATATGCATAAATGCACACAAAACGAAACTGTCCGTGAAAGAGAATGCAAACAGAGAAGGGCCTTTGGTCCGACACTTGTTTTAGCGGTTCCAGAACACCCTTCTCAACATCACCGCTTTTCATGTGACAGAGGGCTGAACATCTCTCAAGAGTGGTGCGATAAACTGCCAAATATTTGTCGGAATTTTATCTGACTGAAACTATTATGTGCGGGAGGTTTCTTCTCTAGATTTACTTCGAGCACCGAAAGGACGAATTTGTGTTCCACAAATGAATATTCGGCGTGCACATAAATGCTCGTAGACTCTGCAGATCGACAATTGATTCGGATTGTTGGTGAAAAGGTTGGTTGATCCTACAGGGGGTGTTCACGTTCAGAATGTGGAACGATTTTAGGGCTCAGTTGAGTGGCGAAACAAAGGCAAAGAGGTGCGCCTCGTCACCATCCAGAATCTTGTCTTGTGGCATTCATGAGACTAAAAAGACGAGATTTTTGTGATCTCGTATTGATAGCAATCGCCGAAATATAAGCCGCAAATTATGTGCGAGTGCTTCTTCTTCTTTTTAAGGTTGGGTTTGTATGTCATTGGGCACCTCTGCTTTTATCAGCATTTTGTACCATTAACTCCAAACCCAATGTTTCCTAGTTCCAGTTGCTCGGGTCACCCACTTTATTAATAAAGTCTGATAACCCTTTAATGGAGCCTAGGTGTAACTCTCTAGTATGGATGATGCCTAAAGAAGTTAATCTAGGGAGGGCAAGAGCCTCGCATTCATAAATGATATGCTCTGCCGTTTCCTCTTGCGTTTGACATTTCCAGCAGATAGGGTCTTGCTGAAACAGTCCCATCTGGTCAGAAAGTCAGTCATGCTAGGGATAGCTTCCTGGCTTTCACCAGAAGATGGTTTGGAGGTCATTTCTACCTCAAGTAAAAGATTCATTACTGCCCCTTTACAAGATTGCCTCTGAGTTCCCTTGTCTTTTTCAGCAAGGTCTACTTCAGAGGCATCACCGGCAAATGCAGAAAGATTTGTTATTTCTTGTGTCTTTTCAGCCACAAGATAACAATTAATAAGCTCAGGTAATATAAGTCCACCCAGCATTGCCTGAGATACTGGGCAAGGCAAATTACTCTAGAAGTTTGCCAGGCAACTAGAGGCTCCGTTAAGACACCAATACCGCGGTGCCAATTAGCCCTAGGCACGGATCGCATAACACCAGGGTTTACGGGAGCTGGTTCGTGGCCTCTTATTCTATATTCAAGGCTATCCTGTCATTCCTACAGGACGTTCGGCGATCCACCACCTGCCGACGCGCCTGGTGGCTAGCTCAAGCCCCAGAGGGGTACGCATACCCCCTGGTTCCAGGGTGCGAGTGCTTGTAGCTTGGCGTCGTTTTCATCCTCATCGCCGAAGAAATCAAGGTATACCTCATATAATTTTTTTAAAATGTTTACCTATTAAAATAAAAACTGTTTTGAAAGAGCTTATGATTCTTTTGAGCATTCTTTCATTTATCAGATTGTAGAGTGGCAGGCATTTAACCTGCTGTATTGTGAATTTCCAATCTTCTATTCGCTTCGAGTGGCTGCTAAAGGGCAAGTCTTAAGGAAATATATAAGAACAAAAATGTGTCTCAGCTATAAAATTTCGGATTAATTAATATTCTTCTCTATATATATTCATTTGTCCTCTGATAGCATTTCCACTGTTAAACAAACATCTCAAAAGATAATGGCGCAGATTTCCCGCGGATTTGTCTGGAATCTCCATTTTAAGCGTTTCCCTGCAACAATTCCAATCTGAGGGCTGGCGAAAGAAAGAAAAACTGCAATCGGGTGCATTCAAATCGATTATTTCCGCTGCCCATTGACGCGTATCGTTTTTTTCCGAGGAAAATCTTTATTGATAACAAAAGGCGTTAAATCCTGCAGATCGCTGTGGGCCAAGGTCAGTTCGTTGGCAAAAAACAGTGGAGAAAATGTGTTTTTAAATTCCAATGCTGGCTGGAGGGATTTCTGCTTGTTTTGGGGATGACTTTTCTTGAACCCGTGACTCATCGGTGAGTCACCCGTTGAGCAAGAAATGGGTTCTGAATGAAAGGAGGAAGTTTCGATTCGCACCGATAATGAATTTTGATACATTCCTTAAAAATTTCCTGTTGAACTCTGTTTTTGAAAATGATTCTAAATTTTTATTCTTTTAGAATGTTCACTGTTTCTTAAGCCAAAAATAACGATGTTACTCGAATTGTTTATCCCAAATGAATTGCGTGTGCTGCGGATGCAAGAACAAGAGATTCGTCATTCAGTGATTGCAATGTGTTATCATGGACTCATACTTCACAACCAATGTCATAGATTTTCATGAGGTAAAGATAGGGTGCGCAACCAGGAAATATTCAATGCTGTATATTGTTGAAAAATATTCACTTCACGTGGCGGTATGAAAGGAATAGTGTCGTTTTCGGGTGTAAAGGAGGGGGGGAACAAAATCGCGTTTATTTCCGAAATAAACCAGATTTATTCATTTGAAAATTTTAAATTGCTTCAGATTTGGAAATTGAATTTTTTTTTATCTACCATTAAAGTGAAAATCCATTAATTTTAAGATTTCTACTACTAATTATATATGGCAATATAGAAAGTTTGTGTAAATACAATGCGTTGTCTGCTCTCATTCTATTACCATTAGTATTTTTGCTTACTTCACTTGCTTTTATATGTGTGTGCGTGTGTATAGTGCAAAACAATCCGTTAAACAAAAGAGGGTTAAATGTATTCCCTCAGACAGAATACCCAATGCCTCCTTTGAAATATCCGGTTATTTCCCAATGCCTGTGTGCTTCTCTCATTGTAGTCTCTGGTTCTTACTACAGTTGAAATGAGATCACACGATGCTGGCTGGTGTATAAAATAACAAAGTGGGACGACAGCCCATGTGGGGTTCCTTAAGTGCCCATGCCGAAGGAATGCGAAACATTTGCCAGTTTGGCGGTCAGCCTTCAGCGTGTTCTACAGTGCAGTACATGCTGGGTACTCAATTTGTCTACCTACTAAAGGGATGAAAGGCTGTGTCACCACCTTGCCCAGCCTAAGACTCGAACCTGTGCCTTGGGAACGCTACCACTGAGTCACCAGTTTTCACTGCCACTAAACCACTGGGTGATGTAAATTTTCAATAATTATCAACTTTAACTTGTGTTTCTAACTGCATTCTTACGCTTGAAACGCAAGATGAGTTGGCAGCCTTAATGACTTATCAAAAGACTAATAAAATATTCGAAGTAGTTCAAAAAGTACATTGTGTTTTCTTAGATTCGAAACTAACTAAACTGTCCATCTGATTGGATATCATTCTGGCTTTGAGTTCAACTGTAATGAGTTCAAATCTGCCACCTTGAATGTTTGTAATGGTTCCAAAACTACTTTAAACTATAGGTCATGGTCTATTTAGCGTTCTTGTGTAAAAGGGACCTTTAGAATGACAAATGAAATTTAGATTTGAACCTATACATCGAACGCATGGTTTGCGATCGAAAAAATATTAGTCAATGAAATTTATCTTAACTCTGTCATATGAACGCAATATATTTCTGTTTTTATCAACATTAATGTTTTAATGAATATCATTTTACATTCTTAAATCCCACATTCCCTGGACAGAACAAAATTGAAAGAAAAAAATCAGTTAATGGATTTTGAAGCAACGCACGCTTAAGGTAACCGAAATGTTATAAAATTTTTAGTATTGATTTCAACGTAGCTTTTTCATAGCAGAACGTAAAAATTCCCGATTCATAACGAACGGCTAAACAATGCTTTTTATAAGTTTCACGGTTATCTTTTTTTTTTTTTCATGCTTTAAATGGTCCTATTTATCTGATTATTGTGGGGTGGGGAGTGGCGTCATTTAATTAAGCAAATCTTATCGAGACTAATTTTCAACTACAAATATGCACAATTTCGCGATATTACCAATGAGTCGTCCTGAGGATGAAATGGATTTGAAAGCTGTGGGGGGAGGAGCTTCCGGAATGAACTCTTGAAATAGTGACGTCAGTTATTGAGTCCACTACATGATTCTTAAAGAAGAATGTAGGGAATAATTATTTAAAGATGTACCTCGAGTGACGATTTTGAAAGACATAAACAAACATGTATGCGAGTCATTAGGTTCTGTAATCTTTTGAATAAAATGAAGGGAGTGGGGGCTTGAGAATTTTCCAGGCTATACATGAATTCCCTGATAAATCCTCCTGCGATGCAGTTACTGTGAAAAGCCTTACCAAAGCTTTCGAGTGCCCAGCGACAAAGAAATGTTTCTGCGCAACTTTCATTATATTTCCAACCCTATACATTGAATTGCATAATTCTTACACAGCATGTCATACTGAAGAGAAATTATAATTTTTTTTATCTAGTAATCAAACAATATTAGTTTTAAAAAATAAGAATTAAAATAACTAGGTCAACACTTTTGAAGAGATGAGATTTCAGGAAATAAAAGCGAGACAGATATGCATAAATGAAAACTAACTGTAATAGGAATAATCTTATTTTCTCCTCTGCTGCCAGTTTATGGAAATATTTTCTCGGGAACAGCGGCAGAATTGAACGAAAACGGATTACAGAAAAATACTGGAAATTGTGTGTTTGGTTGGCTGCGTTCCATGCTTCATTGGTTGCGTGAATGGATTGTTTTCTTTGAAAAGTCCCGCGGCCCCTGGTGCGAGGTTACTTTCCACAGTCACGCTGCTTATCAATTCCTTACCATAGAAAGTAGTAACCACTGAAAAAGGATGCCACTTCAAATGTTCACGATAGTCTGATTATATTAGACGACAAATAGTTTCGGAAACTTGAGACAAATGTCCTATTCTACAAAATTATTCCACATGAATGCATTCCGTTGGACTTGACTGTGATGTCATATTAATTCATAGTTTATAACCCTTACTGAATATCAAGTAGTTGAAGTGGTTTTCGTTTGATATCTTGAATTATGTCTGTTTTATTAACTTTACATACAGAGGCTTGAATAAGAATGGCACACAAATAATTCATCTAAGATAAGTTTTACTCAGAACAGTAAGAATTTTAGTGGTAGAAAATGAAATTTTTGAGATCACAAGTACATTTTATTGGTATCATGGTGCATACCGCAGTATGCACTATATGGCCTGATATCACCTGCTGACCAAAGACTAAGTGGAACAGAAACATGCTTCCCTTCAACAGGAAATTCAATTGCAGGCCTCA
The DNA here is from genome assembly GCA_037975125.1 of Latrodectus hesperus. Classification (NCBI taxonomy): domain Eukaryota; kingdom Metazoa; phylum Arthropoda; class Arachnida; order Araneae; family Theridiidae; genus Latrodectus; species Latrodectus hesperus. Next base: position 122,882,534 of record CM075852.1, read on the forward strand.
ATACTGTAATATCCGCACCACTATCAATGATTCCTTGAAACTGATCTCCTATATTTTAATCGAGTCGTAAAAGCTCACCATCCTTTTCACTGATTGGAATTTCCCAATCGAAACATGAATTACCTATTTTAATGCAAAGCTCATTTAATCCTTTTTTGCTTACTTCTTCAGTTTCACTCTTATTAGAAACTTGAGATGCTGTATTCACTTGCGGGCAAAATTTCTTCAAACGATCTTCTTTTTGACATTTGTAACACTTTAATACCTTTTTAAATGGAGCGCAACTCGCAGTTCTACTTCCGAAATGATTTTGTGATCGTGGATCTCAGTTCTTTTAATAATTATAATATCCTTTCTTTTCGCTAAACTTACTTTTGGCCTCAGCTTAATAGGGTTTGCTTACAATTTCGTTCTGCTTTGTTCCATGTGGGGAATACATTTAATAATTACTTGTGCGAATAATTTTTTGGTATCGAAACTAAGAAATTATCCATTTCCCTTACCAATCCAGGGACTGTAAGTTTATTTTCAGTCTCTTTCAAATATATTTGGGACCTTGCATAAGTAGGCAAAGTTTCTTTTATTTTGTATGCTACAATAAGCTCTTTAAGTTTAGTTGAGCAAATGTTTCTACGTCTCTTGACAATTCTAATGCAGCTTTCACCCAGGATGCATACTGAACATTGTGTAATTTATAACAAGAATCGAAATTCTTCTTGCGTTGTAAGGGAGCTGTGCCCTTAAAATGAAATTTTCGATTTTATCATACTGATCTAAATCTTCTTCAGACAACATAGCATTTATTCCTTTGGCACGACCCTTTATACACTGTAAAATAATTTTCCCTTTACTCTGTTCAGGCGGCAATTTATCAGTAGACAATTCAGTAGGCAATTTATCCCATTCCTCTGGGAGTGCACGGATGAGGAAGTTCTTATTTGTCGGAGGGTAGTTTCGACCAGCAACTTGCCTCCCCAAAGCATCCCACACATTTTCAATGGGGTTTAGATCTGGAGAACGTGATGGCCATACAAGGCGTTGAATACCCTCTCTGTCTAGACAATCCTGAACGGCGAGTGTTCGATGACATGTTGCGTTTTCGTCCATAAAAACAAATTTATCACCGACAGCACCAAGGAAAAGACGAACATGAGGAAGTAGAATTTCATTAATGTATCGTTGGCTCGTCATAGTCCCATTCGCAACCACATGTAGGGGCGTGCGGCCATTGATCATGATGCCGGCCCACACCATGACACTGCATGTCGGATATCGGTCCTTTTCCTGGATATTTTCTGGACGATAAGCAGTACCACTCTCGCGCCAGATCAGTTGGCGTCTACAATCCGATGACAGACTAAACCTACTCTCACCTGAGAATAGTACGCATGCCCAGTCCTGTTCAGTCCAATTGCGATGCTCACGACACCATTGCAAACGGGCAGTACGGTGCTGTCTGGTCAATGGGACACACACAACAGGTCTGCGGGCGTATAGTCCTCCTCCCCTCAAACGTCTGACAACAGTTTTTCCGGAGATCTGCTTTCCTGAGGCAGCAAGAAACTGATTTGCCATCTGCTGAGCTGTGGTGCGCCTGTTCCTTTTTGCTGATTGGACAATATATCTGTCATCTGCAGGCGTCGTACTTCTAACACGACCTCCCTGCCTACTACACATTCCAGAAGTTTTAAATGACTTCCACAGCCGTGAAACAACGCTGTGAGAGATGTCGAACTCCCTGGCAACATCTGCTATTTTTCGCCCTTCTTCGATCTTTCCAATAATTCAGCCACGCATAAAATCAACTAAGTGATGTCGGGAAGACATGCCAAAAATTTCAAGTTTTGTCTATTAAATCTTTCCTGTAAAACTTTGACTTGAAACAACAACTGTCCACACGCGTCAAAACCTTTAAAGCTCTAATGAACGCTATCACGTGATGAACAGACGTGGAAAAAAATTTGCATACGCATACTTCTTCCTACTATATCCCGCACTTATTCTAATTTTCCACATTTTGCTTCCCTTCATTTTGTGGTTGCTATGGATGATAGTGTTATCCGTCCTTAGCAATTGTCCAGCAGTGTAATTCACGTTGCCTTTCTTCGCTTTGACTTTCTCTCTTTACACGATCAGAAATTATTTTTTCGTGAGTTAATAAATACTACGACTCTTCATATTGTTTCGATTGTGTAATCAGATTTTTTAAATCTATTATTTTTGCGTCCGGAGGAATCTGTTCTAACTCACTAGCCAATATTAACAGATCCTCTTTTCGAGCTTTGCGCAAGAATTCAAAGGCCATTTTTAACAACTTAATGTTATCGCAAATTAACAAACCTTAAATTGTCAATTATTAAAAATTAGAAACATTTAAAATCACACAAATCGCCTTTAATTTGTTGAATAAATAAACACTCGTTTTCTTAGTGCACAAAAAAATGAATAATTTATTCAAATACTAAATTTGAAAAATTAATAGTTTCGTTTTTCATTTCAACACACTGTTAAACTTCAATTATATAATGCTCATTAATGAATGAAAACAATTCAAAACAAGCTGAAAGAATATACATATACGAATCATAATCCCAGTCTAAGCTATCCAAATTAAAAAAATCCTTATCGCAGATCATTAAGCATAACAAATTAAATCAATAAAATGTTAAAATAATTTTTAGTAATATGCATTATAATTCGACCTAAATTTGTTTTAATAAACAAATTCTAAAAATATTTTTTCTTAATTAATCAAAATTATATATTTTTTTAATAATATCACCAGTTAGAGAAAAAAAAATTCTGAATATTAATGAACTAATATCAATAACCAATAATATTTCGAAATCAACATCGAAACTTAAATATTGTTCAATTAAACATTATACATATTTGTTTTTATCTTGATATTTCAAATATTTAAACAATTTTATTAATTTATTACACTTTTCAAACAACCCTACAAAGAAATTTCAGAAAATTCTAAAACACACACACACAAGTTCCCTTAAATCACATATAATTAAAACAAATATTGGCTCTTAATGGAATGAGAACCAATTAAAATATAGACTCACTGCTTTGTAGACCCTTTTCTATTATTGGTATCCCATCATTTTCTATTAATCCCGGAGATGTAGCGCCAAATGGGATGTTGTCACGAACCTGTGGTTTCCCGGATCGTTCAATAACACAAAATGCCTTCCTTTCGGACGACATATTTATGACATTAACAGACACAAGCATTAATTATTAACACAAACATACTTTTAGACATTTCTTTCCACATAATTCAAAGATGCGCATATTTTTCCATCGGCACACAACGAAATCGAAAGTTCTCGTTTCCGTTAAGTGCTTGATTTTCACTATGATATTCACTCTATTTTTCGATTTTTGGAAAAGTTGTTTTTGTACACTGCAGCAAATGTGTTTTCGTTTTTTGCAACACCGCTCCAATCGGTAATTCTTTAAAATAATTTCGCAACTGAAGGGGATTTTTTACAATTTATTTTCATTTCATGGAGCAAGTCAATAGTGTTTGTGGAGGTGCAAACTCCAAAACATAACTTACAATAAAAATCTTTATTAACTCATAAAATCCACTATCGTAAACACGAGCATTATCAGCAGTTTCTCTACTTGCGTTCGCAGTTCCAAATCGCAATTGAACATGGACTTGCGGGACACTCTGTTAAAAAATGCATTTATAACAGTGTTCACTGTTATTTTCCATATTAATCATCTAAGCTGGTAGCACTATAATTTGTTCTCTAGTTTTTATTTAAATAAAGTTTCTTAATTTTTGACTATTAAATTAAGAGTAAGATAATATTCGTTTTCCTGATTTCATATGAATAAATCAGGTATTTAAACTCTTACAAATCCTTCAAATAAACTAGCAAAACCTCATATTTAGTAGTAGTCCTATATTTGTTAATACATATAAAAAAAAAACTCGCAGACTTTGTATTTACACCAGATTATTATATTTGAAATTACTTTTCCTGTCCTTGCGTTCGTAGTTTATGTGCAATGAGACCAGCTCACTTTTGCCTCGTTCTCATGTTTTAGATTTTAGCTCAAAATGGAAGCTGAATGAAGGACGTGCTGGTCTTGCGTGGAATATCTGGATGTTACCGAATGATGAGTGGTTTAACCTTTAATTAATCAACTCACGTCTTCGAATCCCATCTTAAGGATCTAATTGAAGTGTTCATTCTGTGGACTCATTAGCCCTCATTGCTCAAAATGATCGATCGTATTATGTCCCACAAAAGAAACCAAAACAACAACAGCAACCGAACCAAATGCACTTGTATAAAGGTGTGAATAGAGTGAAAAACCAATCAGTAATTCTTAGGTTCGACGCCTATCTTGAACGTGAAGCATGTAGTCTTTCGCAAGCAGTTTAGAATATCAAGAGAAAGTACTTTGCGAAGGATTCCTGGAAAACGACTCTTGCAACACGTGTGCGGTTTTCATGCAAAATAAAGTTGCCTGATCAAAAACACTTCTAAAATATTAACAGTGGCGTCTGTATTGAGAAACGAACACTGTTCTGCACCCCAATATTTCCCATTCTATTCATGTAATCTTAATTTATAAGAAATCCCTGTTTTAACGCCTTCACACGCTAAAAGTCTTGAAGCGATCATAAAAACGCTGCGACGACTTGATAGCAGTCATTGACACCAGAGAGCGTGGGTCAGTTGCTTCCGACAAAGAAAGTGAGAGGAATTAAACTTCGTAAAAAATAACGCGGTGTATGTGGGCCTGTAGGCCAACGCCTACGTGTCCCGTAGAGTCCTTTCCCTGCACTTGCAGAACCAGCTTTTCTTAATGGCTTGGTATAGAAAGCAAGGCTCCGGTGTCAGATGTGCACTGCAAACGATTTGTAAAAGCCCATCCGACACTCAAGGCCATCCAGAGAGTTGTGAGTGCGTTGGTTCCTGAACGATGTTCTCGGAAAAGAATAATTCTGTTGATTTCTCTTACGTGCTCGTTGATGCTATTTCCATTTCTGTGTCCGAAATGGTTTGAGTAATTATATATTTGTAATAAAGAGAAAAAGTGTGTTAAATGATTTTATACGTTCGAACTATTATACATATCACTGGCCGAGTCAATATCTGAATGGTTAGTGCTTTAGCCTTTGATACAGCAGCTTGTGAGTTTGAGTCCCATATAAAGTTTGGATGTTTGCAACGATTCGAGATCCACTAATGGACTGTCGGTCTTGGTTCAAATAGTCCTGTGTAAAAATATGATTACTGAAGGACAATGAAACCGTAAGTATCGCTGTGGAGATAGCGAGTCAATATTCATGTGAATACCGCAATGTGTGTGTGTGGTTTAAGATCACGTGGGGCAGGATGATAAATGCATTCACATTGGACAGCCTTAGGTTCGCCTGCCGCGCTCTGTTTGCATGTGACGTAGTCTTCGAAGTCAAGGTTTCGAATTCGATCCCATTCAGTTTTGAATAACGGAAGGTGGCTGTTATCTTTCTGGAAGCACATTATGTAAAAGTTGTGGTTTTCCGATTTTTTCCCCCATTTAGGCATGACTGTATCTGTGAAGAATTCTTTCTGAAAGTGAGACACGACGGAAGAACAAACTTCCCACCGCAGCTTTTAATCGCTGGTCCGCCCGTCAGAAGGACCCCCTTTCATTACCGAAACTTCATTGTCACCGCTGCAGCTGTGCACGAGCGTCGGGTTGAAAGCAAATCTCTCATTATTTTGTGGATTCGACTGCTCTCTCGAACTAACGAGTGCTTGGATCGCTTTGGCCTTCCATTCAGCAGTTCGTGAGTTCATTTTCCATCTTAGGTTTTGCTGTTTTTAGTGGCTTAGAATTCACTTTAAAATAAAGCTGTGTGTCAAATTATTTTACGGCCTTAATTCGAGTTAAAACGACAATTAAAAAACGTAGTAAATGTACTCCTTATGTTGTGGGCTTAGCCTGTGCTCATTAAATGGACTCTTTAAAGCGCGTCAAATATTCCCATGAGCTCCGAAGGCTCGGACGTCTTAAAATCCTCTTTACAGTTGTTGGGAGCCCACTTCAAACTGGAGGTCTCGGTTTAGTTGGCCCATGTGTGAAAAACAATTATAGTTGATCAATGAACAAATCAAAGCACGTTAATTTCTTAAACGAAGAATGCAGCCTATAAATTATATTTTGCGGCATGCAATATCTAGTACGTCACATCTCCGTTTAGGCATGAATAATATGCATAAAGCATTGCACAACTTTCATGTTCATTTCGTTCCCTCCAAATTTTCCTTTAACCTTTCTGCAAATACGTAAGCTGTGTTAACTGTTCTGTGTTAAATAGATGGAAAGGGTTGTAAACGACGTTAAAATTTTTTAACCTAGTTCTCACAAATTTTTATCGAAAATTTTAGTTAATTTCATTTTACTAGCAGTTTTTATTTTGGACACCTTGTTTAATTTTAATAAACAAGTATGCTTCTTCCAGAGAATAATTTTCGCGTGACTTATTTTTTATTCAGAGATTTGAATGAGTGTTGACTCAATCATGAAAGAGCAGTTCAAAGCAACCTTTAGTTTAGAATAACATCGCAGAACTTTTAAATACACTACGTATATTCATTATTATGTCACACCACCGATTATTCATTCCAATCCCATAGAATTTTTATTCGATCCAGTTTCTAGTTTTCTTAAGCTGGTTGCTGAATAATCTGTTCTCTACAAGTTCAATTCCTACTTGTGGTTTAGAATCCAGTTTAAGGTTTGCATTCCATTGCAATCGAAGTAGTTCTGTTTGTTGCCTGGATTTCAAAACAAATTGCTGGTATCGAGATTATGAAAGCGATCGGCTTTGCGACGGTAAATCGTAGGAAATGCACTCTATGACCCAGTGGATAATTGCTGTGTATTGATTTATGATATAATATTTGGCATTCTAAATGTCTGGTGGTAGATTCATTGCGATAATCTTTTTCAGAGAAATGTTAAGCCTATTTTGGGCGAGAACTTCAAGATTACATCTTCGGGGATCTGTTTATTTAAATGAATTTTCTCGTTTACATTTTATAAAAGTTCCTGAATTTATAAGTCCCATTCAGTTGAGTCGAGAGATACGACGAAAGATTAATCCTTACTTGGAATAAAAAGAAAGATTAAAGAAATTTAAAGGTTGTTTACTTTTAGCAGACTGAGAAGTTCAAGTCAGAACGAATGCGCATATGTTTTACTGCAGGGCTTCAAAGTTCCAAAATGTAAAACAGGTGGAATAAGTTGCTTCTTAAGAGTTTGGAATGAAAGCATTTTAACATTCGTTGATAAATGAGCGCGTCTGAACGGCATCTTCATTATTTAAATCCTATTAGCATATCCAATCCTATTAAAAAATAAAGTTATTTTTTTCATAATAAGACTAATTTCCTGGAAATACATTCAAATAGTTTCTAAAAATCTTAATTCATTGATTAATATATTAGAGTGTTTATCAAAAATAGCAGAACTTTTATATTTTTATTGTTTAGCTAAGCTGGTAGTTGAATCGTCAGCTCTTGCTTCCAGATCAGTAGTTTGAGCGCTCGATATTTATATCACATTGGTAGTTATTTGGAATCCACAGCTAAGAATCTTGAGTAATCACTGGTTTGTCAAAAATAACCTTAGTGTAAGAAATCAAATATTATCTGAAAATAATAATTTCCTTATTTATTGGTCAGTTTAAATTTTCACACAAGATGCATTCTTAATCTACAAGAATAACAGCTAAATTGGCAGCAGAATGATTAGCACTCTGGTCTTTGGTTCAGCAGTTCATGGGTTCAAATCCCATTTTAGGCATGGATATTTGCAGTTTTTTAGAATCTACTAAAAACTGTAGCTCCTAGTCTAATTAGACTTTGTGTGCAAAAAAATGACCGTTGAGCGACAAGCAAACAAATAAACGACATGACAACTGAGTGGTTAGTGTTCTGGTATTCAGTTAAAGTCGTGGGTTCGATTCCCATTAATGCTTCGGATTTAGAGTGGTTATGAATACATTTTAAACTATGGGCTTTGGTCAAATTGGTTATTGAGCGCAAAAAGTGAACTTACAGGCGAAAGTTTAGTCCGAAATATAATGCATAAAAAATGTTTAGCGGAGTTTTGGCTCAAAATTTATGATTTTCTCGTCAAAATACTCTAATTATATCCTATAATCTGTCGAGTTTAAATGCTGAATGAAACGGCTGCTAATAAAAGCAGCGAGGAAAAGAGTCTCGAAAAATTAACTCATTGCGTCCGATCCTTATCTAAGAATGAGCTCATTTTGGTGACGAACAGGGAAACTGTGAGCTCCTGCGGTGATTGCTGGCCACCAGATCCGCATTTAGGGAGGCGTGAAGATGTTTTTTCTTCTCCGCTGCACAGGAGGCCACTTTCAAGTGGTTGTTTCTTTTGCGGAAATTCGGAAGAGATATGCAAATGACATGCGTCCGCCGATTAGGTATTTGGGGCGTTGAACCACATTTTGGCGGCGCGCGTAGTTCTCGGAAAATCAATCCTAGCATTTTAAAGATAGTCTTTCAGATTGAAACATTGTATATTTACATTTTTTGGTAACGCATTTTTTCGGGGGTTTCCAATTAAATAAAGTACTTGTGTGTATGGAAAAAGGTCTTAGGGTACTAAGTTGATAATTATGAAATTCCGATCTACCTGGGAGAAAAATGGCACCGTGAAAATGATCCAATGCATGACTTTTTTTAATAATTATTTCCCTTGACACCGAGAAGCACTGCTGAGCACTCAGCCCTTATGTTCAGTAGTTCGCGGGTTCGATTCCCCCTTTGGCCGTAGATGTGTGTATGGAAAAGTTGGATCCCTGTCTCGCGTGCGTCCACCAGAGGCGTTGTTCCACAGTGACTAATGTTCGAAACCGGGACTTTTCATGTTTCGGGAGCCGAGCTGGCAGCCGAATGGTTAGCGCTCTTGCCTTCGGTTCAACAGTTCGTGGGTTCGAATCCCACCTTGGGCATGGATGTTTGTAGTGGTTCGGAATCCACTTTAAACCGTAAGTCCCGGTCTAATTAGCCCTCGTGTGCAAAAAATGACCGTTGAGCGACAAACAAACAAATCATGTTTCGGGAATTGGAAGAAAATGGAATTTGCAGCACCTGATCCATGACATTCCGCTGCCGAACTCATGGTTGAGAAGTCTGGCTTTCAATATTACAGATTATTGGTTCTATTTCTACCTCGGTTGTGGATGTTTTGTTGTGGGCGGGAGTACACTTTAAGCCGAATGAAATGAATGACTGAATGTGAAATGTCTCACAGACAAAGAGATTGGTTACAGATACAGCCTACTCATTAACTTAATTGATATTGCAAAGGGACGAATAAAACATTTTGGCATAAAATATAACTTAACATCCAGGTTGTATAATCAGGATGTTTATTGTAAATGATAGAATAATTAAAATTTAATTTCATAATATATTAAGATCATATGATTTGGGAACAAATGCTAAAAGAACTACCTGTGTTTTTTGAAACTTGTGAATGGCAACTTAAAGTTCATTCAGATGTTCCAGGGAGCCATTAATCTTCGACTCTCGAAACAAGCGTCTTGGCGCGGGCGATGTGTCGCCAATTGTCTCTCGTTGCTCTTTATTCACAAGTTAACTGCTCTGTCAGAAGCGAAATGGGGATTCAGAACTGGATCCGAGTCACTCTACGAATTTTATGGTTATGTGTTGCTAAATAAATAACAAATGCAGGTCGCCTAATGGTATAGCTCGAATTTATAGTTCTCGAGTATTTGAAATGAGTTGACAACTTTTTGAAGAATTTATGACTAACGCTGGGATTGAAATCAGCAAAAGAAAGGAAGGAAAAAAAAAAACAATTTGAGGTCAGCTCTCTCATTTTCTCACTCTGTCGACCGTGTTCGGTCGACCTGGAAATAAAATGAGTCAATACGGCCCAAGTTAAATGAACGAATCTGTAATTGTTTGCGTGGAAAATCTCTTATGAGTTTGATAGAGAAATTTTCCATGGGAAGAAAAAAAGGGGGGAACCAGTTTTTGTTCTAAAATTGGCCATTCTCTTGTCAATCATGAAGTGAAAGTTGAATGGTGAGAAATTGGAGCTAAAAAGGTGATGCCATGACTGCAGTAATTATTCGAGAAGTTGTTGAACACAAGATAGTCTGGAGATGCATCGAATATTTTTCTTATTTAGGAATTCAGTGTTTTAAGGTTTAAAGATGTTCAATACTCGTTTTCTTTCAGATTCTTTGCGTTCCTTGCTATTTTTAACTCAATCACCATCAATTGTTTATTATATATTTTTTTAAAAGTTTCACCTGGTTGAATTTAAGAACTCATTTTTTTTCTTAAGCCATAACTTGTTTTTTGCCCCGATTGTAAAATGTAATTGAATTTAACAAAAGGAAGATTTCTAAATTAAAACTCTCATTAATTTAGGGAAATTTCAGTGCGTTAATTATGTTGAGTCTAAAATGTTGATATGTATAAAAGAAGTATTAGAATCTATTGCATGAAATTTATTTATTGCTGGTAAAAGAAAACTATTTAGGAGCCAGAATTGCATACACAATATGCAGGGTATTTGTGTAAAATTTTGACGCAATGGGCACATATTCCGCCAAATTGACACCAAATCATTTGCTAATATTCCTTCAGTCGCCCCTTCCTTACATAAAGCTCTGTACATTAAATATATCATTTTAAAGACTACGAAAATTGCTATTTAAATGAATTTGTAAAGAATAGCATACTATAGGTAGTCAAAACTAACGCATTATATATTATACTTAGTGGGACCCAAAATTTTATTTTGTGTTGTAAAAGAGCAGAGACAAATATTTGCTAAAACTGAACTGCTGTTGAAAGAAAAATGTAATAGCTTTGTATTTAATGTGTACTTTTTCCTTATTGAGGAGAAATCATATTTTTGATGTCGTATGTTTTTCTTGGTCAACGAAGTTTCAGACATTTATATATAAATATTGATTCTATGGAAATTTCTTTCATTGCCACTTTTCTGAAGTCTATAAACTTGATTTTCCTTATGTTTTTAATGGTTGCATATTCGTGTGCTATTGGGACTCTTATATTAAAAGTAATGGTTTTAAAAATGTTGAAATGAATTGCGATCGAACCGTTTCGATAATTTATAAAAAAAGTTTTTGATTCAGCGTTAATGACATGATTTTTAGAAAGTTGCAACTACACGAAATTATTATGTATAAATTTTATTACATTAGCATGAGCCTCCGTGTAACAATGAAGTATGTAGAGAAATACAACTACATCGATTTCCAGGTAAGGAGTGGAACTGGAGAACTATTGGTTGTCCCCCTCTTCCGAGTAGAATTGTTTGTCACGTGTCTGAAACCTTGAGTATGCAGCAGTTTATTTCCGTGAATCTGCGCTCATTACCATAATCAAGGTCGGCTGAAATCCTTCCAAAAACTCCCTCCCTCGAGAAGGATTTTATTGCGCTCCCTGCTGGCTATCGCGTTGGGGTGTCTTCATCGCGGGAACTTTCATTTTGGGGTGATCAACACTTCAGGAAATCTCTTTGATGCGGCGAATTCATGAACTATGAAAGGATCTGTGATGAAAGTGCACACTTCGGTCTTCCACGGCTCGCGAGGTCAGTGGACGGTCGAAGGCCAGGAATATCAAGTGTCCTGCTTTCAGTTTCTAAAGTCACATGCCAGTGCTTGGAAGATCACCTCTATCTTCAAAAAATTTTACTATTAATATTTTGAGGTGTTATTCGCTGGTAACAATTTACGTTACAGGTGATAGGTTTTGAACGACTTCATAACAAAACCTATTTGGGATACGGTTCTACATCAACTAATTTTACACGAACGTGTTTGATTAATTTCGAACAAATTAGTAATTTCTGCAATTCAATGTGTATAAAAATATGTTGGTAAAAATAGTAAGATTTCGACAACTTATTATTAAAAGTTCTTTTATGTTGAGCTTTGATATCCAACTTTCTCTCGCATTTTCTTCGCCAGGAAGTTTCACTAAAAAAATTTTATCAAGTATTCATCAAATATTCGATGAAAAAGATTCTAAGGTAAAATGTTGCTAAAAAATTACTATAATTTCTTAGGAAATGTTAATTCTTAAATTTACTTTAAGTTTATTTAAGCTTTCTTGACAGTACAGCTGTGAAAAAATTTCGAAATTACGATGTTCATAAATAAAAAAAAAATCAAATTATTTTTTATTTGCCACGATGACTTGTGAAGATAATTACAACATCACTGAAAAAAGTTGCAGTTTGGTGACTTTATATAAGCGCTGCAAACCAATTTCCAAAATTCTGACAGCATGCATCGGCGTAATTTTTTAACTAGCTCAAAAATAATTTGTTAACAGCGTCTTCGGAATTGTTGCCAAAACTTCATACTATTCTTTTGCTGCTTAAAGTTTTGAACACACTATTTTGCAGATCTAGCGATTATTTGATTTCTGTGTAAAGTAAGAATTTCCAGATTTTGTAACAGATTGTATTTGGAATTTGAGCTCTTTCAGAATTTAGCAGATGACTTTTGTGGACTTTGTGAATAATACCTAGGTTCAGAACGAGGTCAAAGTTGAATTACAATGGGACAACGTGGCATATTGAATTTCTCAAACACTTCTTAATGCCAAAACTGTTTTCATGATTTCCTTGTGTATCCTCTGCCTTTTTAATGAAAGGTTTATAATTAAATGTTCGATGCATCAAAATTGCAGTTATTATTTAATTGCATAATTAGTAAAATATTTCTTAGTTCTCTTGGATTACATTGAATAGGACATAAAAATCATTATTTTAAGTGCCCATGTAAATGATTTTTTAATGAAAATATCAAAGTTTTATTTCTCGCGCCATAAAAATAACATTTAATATAAATAACATTAAATAAGCATCGAAGGCCATTTTTTACAATGGAGATGAGCCATTGGGAAAGCTGGATTTTCCCCCCGATGGCATTCCTTTCTTCGGCACTTGTGTTTTCTTCTCGAAAAACTGTCTCCTAAACGAAATTTACCTTCGCGATCCAAAGGATGAAGTTCAATGTCTGTTGTGGGAACTTCCCGATCCCCCCAGAAAGTGGAAAATCTGGAGGGGGGCTGAGAAGAAATGCTTGAGACGCGATCGCCAACAGGTGGTTCTGAGCCTTGTTTCTCGCGGTCAGTGATGCGAGACACTTAATTATTTCTGGTTCGTGCAATAAATTTCTAGACGGGCTCTTAGTAATTTCTGAAGCAAAGGGACGAAAATGACCCCTGCCGCTCATTTACTTCTCGGTTGTCGTTGGAACTTGTTTAGAAAATTGACAATGTTATGCAGAGAAGTTTCAATTAAAAATAGGATTTTTTTAATTGTTTGATCAAAATATGCGTGTGGCAACTATTTTAATATAATTTTAAGAAACCAATGCATGCTTTTATATAATCTAAAATATTTTTATTGTTTGTTTAGGCAACATTCTTGTAAATTTTTAAGGAATTTAAAACTTCCATAAAGATTAAGTGACCTGATAAGAAAAGGCAATATTATTTTTTAGTAATTACTGTGTATCAAGAATGCCTGTCTACCAATACTCAAATAATGTTTGTTTCAGATTATTCATAAAAAAAACAGGCTTTACAAATGAAATCTGCTTCCATGTTCCATGTATTGGGTGTAGATCGATGCTCTTCATAAAGTTAGACAGTCATTCGAACAAACGTGTTTCTACGCGAGCATTCACAGAAGTTAATCACCGGAACGAATAAAACTTCTGAATTAGTTTAATTTGAATCGATAATGTTCATAGAATTTTATTGTAATTTAGCAATCAATTGTAGAATACAATCATTCGTAAAACGTAGTTCTACGACCACTCAATCATAGAATTGAATCGTAGAAACGAATGGGAAACTTACCTTGATATGAGGTGATCCCAATTATTTGATATGAATTCTTAATCGCTTCCCCATTGGGTTCTGTAAAATTCATAGAATTGAATCGTAATTTAACATTCTTTTCTGAAGCATCTGGCTCTTTTATCACGGTAGTAAAATATTTCCAAGTTGTGCCAAAATATTTATAATCAGAACGGCTGTTCAAGTTCGAAAATGTCATTTTTGCAGTCTTGTAAAATGAATTAAAAATGAACTTTTTGAATGAGGTCATATGGCTATTTGAAATAATGATTCGAAAATAATGGTATTTTTTCATTGAATTGATATAGACAGTTAGCAAATCATGATTTTTAAAAAACCTGTTTGAGAACCTTTTTGGTAGTTATTTTTGAGCGTTATGAAAACGACCTTCAGCGTTTCTTTCACTACTTTGAAAGGGTGTTTCACAGGGAATGTCGTGAACATTCTGTAGTTTTATAAAAATCTATTGAAAACATTATTTTAAAATCATTATTTAATAACTGTAGATGGGTATTAAATGAAAATATACCATTACTTTGGAATCATTATTTCAAGTTGTCACGTGACCTCATTTCAAAAACTTACCTTCATTGATTTTCTAAGTTTGCAAAAATGTATATTAATGTTATTTTAAAATATCCCTTTAACTTGTTTTATAATCTAAACGAAAAACCTTTATTTGAATGTAATGTTTAAATATCATAGAATAGTGACATTTTCAATGTAATGCCACAGATTAACCTTCACACACACAGACATTTAAAGATCAATATATATATATATATATATATATATATATATATATATATATATATATATATATATATATATAATGTGTATACTCTCCTATTTTCTTAGAAAAAAAGATTTCATGATTCGTGACATTTAAGAATTTATTTAGTCTTAAGTTTAAAAAAAAAAAAAAAAAAAAAATCCCAGCTACGATTTTTCAAAGTTGACAGCTTGTAAGAGGAAAAAAAATTGACTCGGTTAAAGTTTGATTCAAGAATTTTTAAGTGAATAATTCTAAAAGTGAAAAGAAAAAAAACTTGTATTTAGAATAAATAAATTATTTGATTCTGAAATTCATTTGTAAAAAATTACGTTCTTTGAGTTTTAAAGTATTTGAATCGTTTAAAAATTTAATTCTCGTTGCATAAGAATAGTTTTTTTTTTGAATTGAATCAATTATAATTTTAATGTGATTACTTCTCATTCGAAATAGCAGAAATTATTTCCTTTTGCGATAAATTATCAGGAAATTTAGTTTTCATATTACGAATATCATTTCGGAGAATCTTGGAAAGTATCCAAGTCACTTCCAGTATTGTTCTTGTATTTGCTGCAGCCAAGATTAGAATCTGAAACTTTACAAAACGCGATTTGTCTTGTTCTTCCCTCACTGCATGCCGGCCCTTAGTAATTCGAGATCGCATCTAGAACATTCATCACAACCGTAACTGCAAGCATTGTCTTCAAGGCGGCGCGGCACTCGAATGAGCATGCGCTCTTCTCAAGACGAACAAGTTCTGTCCACGTGACTCCATCTCACCGCTTGAATCTTCCGCAGTCTTCCTCGAAGTATAAGTTTCATATGGCTTTATTTTAATTTCGCGTGTTCCATTCGCGTCCCGGAAGGAGGCTGGCAGCCCAATTGCTTCGGTCTTCAGTCAGTTCGTGAAATCGGCTGCCGTCTGGGGTGCTGCTACTTGTAACGGCTCGGAATCTACTTGAAACTGCGTCTTTCACTCGAATGAATCCTCCTTTGCAAAAAAAGACCACTGAGCAACAAACTAAATCTCGGAAGGGCTTGCTCATCACTTTGAGCTCTCCGTTCAATGAATGCCCAACGTGACAGCTGAGCGACTCCATATCGGGAAGGTTGCTTGCAGTTTCCAATTCAAATTATGTAGATCTCGCGCGATAGAATTGGGCATCGTGTGAAGGAAATGCCCATAGAATGCCTTGTTGGTTGGGATTGTGTGCTTGTCAACTGAAAAAAAATCAATGTCAAAATGACTTCAGAAAAATCTGACCTATTTTTTTTTTGTTCAAGTAAATGTTAAATGTTCTTATTGGCATTTTTTGTAACTTGAAAATTCAACGAGCATGCTGAGCGAGACATTTTTGATACAATTAATAACATCGTGAGGCATTGATTTATGTAAATCCTTCACAGAGCAATAAATGTGTTTATTTTCCTTACTCACTTCACACAGCCAGTAGTTGCGAAATGGATTTGTGAGAACTCGGCAAAAGGATTTGGTTAGGGAAACGTTTACAATACATAGTTATTGGAATTCATTTGAACTGAAATATATACTTCAAATGGTGAATGCAAGCAAAGTGTAAGGAAAAAATGTACCCGATTTATATTGACTTACACTCGTCTCCCGCGGGCAACAGACATTTTGGACTTTCAAATTTTGAGTTTTTATTTCTCTCACTGTTAACAACGAGAGCAAGATTAGAAAATGTTTTATGGTGGACCTTTCTTAAATTTTGACGAATGAGAAGAAAGTTCAAAAAATACGATCTGAACTTTTAAAAGATAAATAGTAAACAAGTTAAAAAAAGCATTCAAAGATACGTCTAATGCAAATGTCGTTACGAATTATTTTATTAAATAAATGTTTTGTGCATTGACACAATGTCATTAAAAATGTTCACATTTTGAGTTTGAATAATTATTAGGATCATTCAGGAATTGACTGAATGTTAAGGAAAGAATTCTTTTCATTAAGCTTTCAGTAAATTTATCTATAGGCTCTTCCATCGTTAATGCTGGGGAATGGAGTTAATGTTCTGTAGCTGTAATTTGAAATTTGTGTTGCAATAGTTTAAGGTTTATTTTACTAGTTCAAATGTATTCCTTAAAATTAAAATTTTGTGCAAAAGATTTTAATGGTATAAATTACCAATTCGATTTAAATTGATTGATTCACAAATAACGGTTGATTCGCGAAAATGAATTTTTCCAGCATAATTGGAGTTTAATTCAAATGTTCGAACAGGATTAAGAACAAGCATATGTAATTCAATGTGGGTCTATATTGAATAATAAATTCTTTTTCAATAAATAACAACGTGCAAGCCAATATTACTGGAATAATTGGGATTCATTAAATTCGAATGTCCAATCAGAATTATGAACAAGCATATGTAATTCAATATAAGTCTATATTGAATTATATACATTGATTCTTGATCTTGTTCGGACATTCGAATTTAGATGAAGGAAAACCAGAAGACGAATTTCCTTTCAATAACAATATTGTATAAATAATAAAACAGAATTTTACAATTTGATATAGGACTATATTAAATTGAATAATTTTGTTGATAAAGTTGTATATAAACGGTATTAAATTAATACATGCATTAACTATACATTCATTTGATTCGAATCAATAGAATATAAGGCATTGTGAGGAAAAACTTTGAATAGATGGCGCTGGTGCCTACAATTATGTATGAATTTATTTCGATGGAAGCTCCTTTAGATTTCTTGAATATCATTGTTTCAAATTTATGTGTAATTGTTCAATGTGTGTACCTTTTTGTGTTTATTAAAATTGTTTTTGCTTATAATATAGGATCTCTTGTTTACTTTCCCGAGCCGTGTTTTGAATGTACTCTTTCGATTTTAGATAATATTTTGATTATATATTTTATATAAATTTTTTCAGCATCTCTTCTATAACTTGCGAAACAGAGCATTGAGTACTCGTGGTTCAGACATCAAAAATCATTAGCAAATGGAGTTGTCAAATATAATTTATATGAGCTGATATTCCAAAACGTTAAAAAGTCCGATACACTAAAACCATTTTCTATACAGCTATTCATCAAAAAAGTGAAATTCAAAATCTCATAAATCCTTCTAAGATAGGCAAGTGTGAAAATAATCCACGTGATTTATTTTGGGATACTGACCACACACGAACGTATAGAAAGAAATTGGTTCCTTATAAAAACCTGCTCAAACTTTCACTATTAAAAGACAAAGGTTACGGTTAAAGGTGGAATGGGGGAAATCGGTACGACGATGAGGTCAGTCACTTGTTTTCAGTGTTAGCATCTGACGTCATTAGTTTGGAAATAAATGTATGCATACGAAATGAATATCATGCGTCGTCTTTAAACTGCGGCCTCAAAAATGGTTTGGTATATTTTAGTTGTGGAGTAGTTACGACGTGATTTTGTTTTTCGATTGATATATTCTTGCCAATGGCAACCGTTTAATTCCAAATTTAGAATTCCTTTTTTCTTGTTATGGCAGCTGGACGTAAATCCCTCTACTGGTGAGCATACCATGAAAATAATGACTTAAATGACATTTTATTGTTGAGTTCTCGCTGAAGAGTTTATGCACATTTATAATCTCAAAAATTTACGTATTTGCATATTTTTAGGATTTTCTGTTAAAGATTTGTAAATTCAGTTTCTTTAATTCCCGATTTTTAATCTAGTCATTTTGTTCCTGTTAATATTTTGTTACAATTTTGAATCAGAATAAAAAATTTTTCTCTAAAAACCAGTTTTCAATATATTGCCCTGACAAGCGCTCTCAAACGAACGTGGTTTCTCCACTTACATGCAGGAACCTGGAAGGCATGAAACTCAATTGCATCTTGTGAAAATATAACTTGGTAAAAGCCCTTCCAATGCATCATTGGTTGGCAAATCGCTGATAAGAACACAATATTGCTTAGCATAATTGTGACTCAAAACAATTATTTTAACTTTCTTTGCATTAGAACAAAAACTTTATATACATACAGATAAACACAGAATTTTAACGTTTAAATTAAACTGACTTGCATTGACGCAATTGCAACCAGCGGAGCTCCAGCGACCTGTTGAGGGTCTTAACGAGAAGCAGCCGCTGTTGCTTTGAATGTCTTCCAAGAGTCTTTGGATGTATGTGATGGTTCGGAATCTATGCCGTAAGACCATTACCCCTCATGCGTAAAAAATGACCAGTGAGCCTCTAACAAACTTAATGCGCCCTTTACCAATCTGCTTGGTTACTGCTGTTCTTTTCACCCACCCAATGCTTGACTCCAAGCAGTCCCACCTCAAATATGCAATGGTTTGGAATAAAATTCAAATTGAGTCCCGATGTAGCTCGTCTTTATGCAGCAGAAGCACTCACCGCTGGGATCGTGTCCAGGATCTTCTTTCGCTCAGGAGCTTTTGTAACTGGGCAAAGAAAAGCCTTCTTTTCTATGCATACAATAATTCGTTAACATTGAGCAAAATGCTTAGGTAAAGAATCGATAACCTTTTATTAGACTAGGAGTAATGGGCGAGGAAGTAATTTTTGAATGAACAATCTTACGAATCAATTAAATTCATTCTTTAATTTTCCGCGAATGAACTCTTATTTTGCAAAAACGGTGATTGGTGTGTTAGGAGAGCAAGCTGTTCAGTGTATGTTGGAATTTTCAAAAAGCTGTACGAGTGGGTGTAACGCCATACGAGTTATGGATCCGTGAACTCAGTAATTCAGTAGCAATCGTTTCGGTTACATGAAAGTAGTTCTGTTGTTTTTGTTGTTGGCTTATTCCCTTTAAAGATCTGACATTTGTTAGATCAACTCCATTAAATTGTTGACAGTTAAAGAGTCATTGACTAGCAGAGGATTTGAGGATAAATCCTCCCGGGAAAGTCCGACGCAATCCAGAATATGATTCGGTGAGGCTGGATGGTCACATCATTTTTTACAAGTGGGATAAATATTTGTACCACATTCAAACGATAAACATTTTAGATGTCCACTTGAGAATCTGGCCAAGGCAGTCTGAGATTTTCTGTCACATTTTGTTTCCATAAGAGTTTCAGTGGATGTTCCAGAGCACCATTGGTGTGTTGGTGGAATTTGCCAAATTGAATGAAGTCTAGATTTTTCATTAGAGTAAACTTCCTGATATGTAAATGATGAACCAGTGGGCGTATCTTCCTCACTGCCCTCTTTGGCCAGTCGATCTGTGGTCTCATTGCCACTAATATTTACATGGGATGGAATCCATTGGAGATGTAAAACATGGTCTTGGGAGATCATTTTCAATTTCAACAGAATAGATAAACTTATTTCATCCTTTACAGAGGACCAGTCACTGAGATGTTGCAGTGCACTGCGGGTGTCTGACAAAATTCAAAGTTCTGCAAAATCACAGTTGCTGGAAATGATAGCAGCAAGCCCCTCTCTAATCGCCATCAACTCACTTCTGAAGACTGACACAAGTGTCAGGGTTACGATGCTTTAGCGTGATTTCAGACCGAGGGTTTTTAATATAGACTCCGCTTACAGTACGGTCTTTTGTACGACTACCATCGGTATACATTTGCACTGCATCGCAAGGAATGCAGTTAATAATTTCTAGTGCTAATTGTCTAAGATGATCTCCGATGTGAGTTTGCTTGTTTGCACAGTAGAATTCAGATCAAAGTGAAAGATGACTCTTGGCATTCCTTCTGAGAGATCAAAACAAGATTTTAAAGATTGAGGTTCAACATTGCGCGAAAATAGGTTTTGAGATTCTGCCGGGCTAAAAGGGGTGAATTTCTATAATCTTTGATTATTGTACCAATTGTGTAATTACAAGGAGGTACGATGATGCGGGCCGTAGCTATAGATTTCGTTAAAATATTTAACTAAGTTAGCTCTTCTTCTAATGTGCAATGATTGTAAGTTTTCTGCGTATAAAGAATAGCAGATGGGCAGCTATTTCTAAGTCCTAAAATGATGCGAGTGGCACTTGTTTGTACTCGTTCTAATTTCAAGAAATTCGTTTCAGATGCGAAGGAGTGAGTCGGATAACCGTATTCAAGAAGGGGTCTTATAAACGAAATGTATGGGGTTCTGAGGCATCAGCACCTCAATCTCTGCCAGCCGGATATTTGAGAAGTAGGGGAATCGTGCTTCTTGGTTGTCGAGGCTCGGGACGAGCAGCGAAATTTCCCAGCGATTTCGATGGAGGGAGCATTTCTTCGTGTGAAGCTCATTTGAGGCACTCTCATTGCTCTGAAAATTAATATCAATTCGTTTTGTACGGAAACTTTTTTGTTCTTTCAAAAAAAATTTTTGACCCGTTCATTTGAATGTAGTTTTATATTTCAAGACGAGTTTTGTTCTAATGAATATCAAACGCTTTGGGACTTCAAATTTTGCTTGAAGAAAATGACCGTGAAAGTTTGAGATAAATTGATTAAATCTGAAAACGATAATTATTTTCGAAGCATTTTTATAACGGTCGAAGTCTGTTCAAAAGCCTTTTAGCCTCCACTTTTTAAGCTGCCTTTCGGGAGCTTTTTCATTCAAAGGAGAAGACTTGGAAGACTCCCAAGCCCCCACCTTGGCAGAAGCAGCGCTCGGCTGTGCTACGAAGCACAATATTCTATTAAAAGTGCTGGGCAAGCCAAAACAATACCTTTAAAAATGAGATGAAAGTTATATGCATGACTGCATTGTGGGGCCTCATTTTATAATCAAAT
Organism: Latrodectus hesperus; assembly: GCA_037975125.1. NCBI lineage: Eukaryota > Metazoa > Arthropoda > Arachnida > Araneae > Theridiidae > Latrodectus > Latrodectus hesperus. The sequence goes on from CM075852.1 coordinate 122,903,977, forward strand.
GGCAAAGATTTTTCATCTGATATCGCATTTTCTTCAACGCCACGTTAGTGGCGTGCCTCTAGATCCAACACATGTTTAACGAGAGCAGGTCAGCAAGGCGATGAAGGAAAATAATTTCCTCCGCCCACCTCTTACCACAGCCAAATGATTGGCACTCCGGCCTTCGGTTCAGTTTTATTGGGTTTGAATCCCATCTCGGATTTGGATGGTCTTTGCACCAGCATGCTTCCCTGTCACTGAGTTAAACTCTACCAGAAGCAGCCGGGTGGAGTCTTCTTGATTTTGAAGCAGAAGAGCGCCAATACTTGTCAGCCGAGCAGTGATCGCTCTGGACTCCGGTTCAACAGGTCGAGGATTCAAATCCCATCTCGAGAGTGTTTGTAGTGGCTCGGAATCTACTTTAAAGTGCCTGTCTAGTGACTATCTTGTGCCAAAAATAACCTTTGAGCGACAAACAAGTGATCATTCATTGATAAAGTATGCATTTAATTTTGAATGAAAAAAACATGGTAATTAAAATTTGAAGAGGAAACCCTAGCTTTCCCCGAAATGTAAGTAAATGAATGTGCCTTTTTGTTATCCTGAAAAATCTAATTTAAATCTGTGAAAATATTTTTCTTTTAAATTTCTGACATTCGAACGTTCGAGAGATGCATTCACGGATGTTCTGTCTCTCCAGCAACTAGTCGAGCCATTTGTTTTCACCTCAGAGGTCACGCATTCCAATTCCGAAGCAGAGGGTGATGGTGAAGTTCGTCCACCCTCCGAACTGTGCAAGACGGAGGAAATCTTCCCCATCCTTCTCCCACTCGGAAGGTTACAAACAAAAGTCTGATCACAACCGAAGAAAAAAAGATCCGGTTCCTCTTAGAGCATTCTTTAAGGGTCGCCAATCCAACCGAAAACTGTTCTTTTCGCCACTTTGAGACACTGATTGGAATAAACTTAATTTTCACGAGGGGCGGCTCACATTGATAATTTAAAGGGAGTGACTTCGAAGATAACTAAAGGGGGGTGAAGGGGATTCGAAGGATTCGGTCGTTGAATTCACAATGTGAGGACTCTTCATAAAAAGAAATGCCCAAGCGATGCAGAAAGGACTCTTGTGTAACATCCTTGGAAAAAATAAATTGCTTTGAAGACCAGTACCACTGGGGATAGTAATAAAAATTGCACGTGCTTTTGCATAAGAGGATGGATTTGTTACTGGTAAAAAGAAAAATTTATTTTTTAAAGAAATTTAACGAACTTTTTAAACACATGTTTTACAAATATGCTTTTTATTATTTCAATAATATTAATTAAAAGTAAATTTTTAATGTTGGCGTAATCAAGGCACTAAATAGTCTTAAGATTCAAAAGAGATTGTTTACAAAAATTGCAATTATTAATTTAGAAAATTTTTCAAGATTTAAATCGTCCTTGCCGATTTCAACTAACTATAAAGTGAATATCTTTTGTATTTTGCTTTTCCTGCTCTTCTATTGTCCATGCGTTAATGCCTTCAGTCAGTGGAGAACAGCTTCTCAAAGCAAATCTTTGCTCCTTATATAAGAAATCGTTTTATTAACAAAATGATCTTTCACACTATTCTCAGACAATCGATGGTGAACTTCGCCTTGTTTGCTGCCACTCGAAGAATGTTATTTGATGACAGGCAGCAAATGCATCGACAAGTCGGATTGACAACGCCGTCTCAATGCCACGTGAAGTGGATGAAACGTCAGCTGACGTCATGGGTATTTTTAACCAATCGTTATAAGGTGGCGTCATCAGGATCTCATCTGGAACGAACGAAACGACCATTTGATGGTTTAAAAAAATGAAAGAAAAGAGACTTAATTGACTCTGTTATGAGTCTCATCAAAAACCTAAATTTATTCAAACCTTAACTAAATTATTAATTGATCAAAATGACTTCCAAAAATAAAGGTATTTTTACTTCATAAATGTTATTATTTTAATTTCTGCAATTAGCTTTGTGAGTAGGAACAAAAGTGTTTATTATCGGAAATTTCGAAGCGATTTCAGAAAAGAGGAAACAGTAAAATATTATTAAAATTGAATATAAGATTAAAAGCAAAATTGACTCAAGGCTTATAAGTCGATTTAAGAAATTTGGTTTAGAATTTTATGATCCTATAAACCACATAACAAACCTGTTCAGATGAGGGTCTCCCATAAATCCTAGTCCTGATGAGGTTCATTGCGGTCAGATGGATTCTTTTCTATGAGTTTATTTCTGCGTGTGGCATCAGCGATTCCGAGCTGTGAACAATTTCGATGCGCGCGAGTGAAATTTTCATAGTTTTTGAACAGAAGAAATATTCTATTTTTAAAGTTTAATCGATTTATTTTAAATTTGTTAAACTTTCATCTTTCTTTTTGAATTTTGTTTGCGAATAGAATTCTTAAAGAAATACTCAATGAAAATCTGAAATAATTTTAAATGGTGACACTTTTGATTTTGAATTCGTTGTCAACTCGCGAAATTAAATACCGCGCCGTATGCACTAGAATATTACTGTTATTTGTCTGAAATAAACCGTTAAAATGTTCTCAAGAAGTCATCAGTGCAGCATATTTGATTTTTTACCCCTTTGAGATAGCGTAGACACAGTTTATACTAACACTATTCCGAGACAGCGGCTGAAAGCTTCTCGCTAGTCTTCGATTCATTAGTTTGTAAATTCGAGTCCCACGTATGGCTTAGGCGTTTATAATGGATTGGAATTCATTTTAAATGGTAACTCCTGGTCTAGCTGTAATCCTAGTCCTCAAAAAAAGTCCATTGAGTGACAAATGAAACCATGAAGCAAATAAACTTCATGTGGTTTAATGATTACAGAGCACATTTGTGTTTTTCAACGGGAAAAACTATTTATATTTTCAATAGCTCATTATTCTTGTTTTCTATTTTGTTTACATGGAATTGGAACCCACGAACGATACCTTCAACTATGAGTGCTTTTTCTCTTGCAGGCTGGCTGGCGGTCATCACGGAGGACGGTCACACCGCCGGATACTTCAGCAGCGTGGGCGACATCGCAGCGGCTCAAGTTCCCTACTTCCTGTCCAGAGAGCAGACGCAGGGCTTCAAGGAGTCCACCGACCGCAAGGGAGATCTCAAATATGTTAAGGCGAAGGTCAGTTCTCTTCCTTATCCTCAAATGCTGTGCATTTGGGGAGACACACAAGTTCTTTCGCAACGAAATATAACTTTGATAAAACCATTTCTATTTTTTTAACACAAGTGTTCAGTCGAATCGTTATATCCTTGCTCTTGTATCACAAAATGATAAGAAATTTAAAAAACTTTCGCAATTTGAATTGGTATCTTTTTTAAAATGAGAATTTGGCTTCTAAGAACGTGCTCGGTGGGAACTTTCCCTCGAAGCCGCCAGTGGCGCTGCTGCAGCGTCTTGAGTATCCATTCTGAAAGGAATTGGGTTGAAGGGCTCCAATATTGCTGTTGGCACTCCACTCGTATTTATTGGTGACGAAAAAAGTTGACTTCTCGAATGGGTTATAGTGTTTTCTTCAGATTACTCATTTAAATAGATTTTTAAAGTCTCCTTTGTCAAAATATTTTTATTCACAGCCCAGTGGCGTAGGGAAGAGGTTTGAAATCGCTATTTTTATTTTCCTTCAATTTTTGAACAATGGAATGCATAGAATTTCATTGACAACGCTTAAATATAAAGTAAATACAATATGCTCCACATAAATAATACTTTGGAATGTAGCATAATTCCATGACATAGTTGAATACTGAGATACATAATCGGCAACATTTTTTCCATACAAGTTTGGTGGCTGTCCATATAAATCAAAAAATCCCCAAACTACCCACACAACACAAATGTCTGAGACGTCCACTGCATAAGTGAAGGGGGTGGGAACAAGGGGGTCTATCGTATCCCGGTCACCGCTTTGAAAAATTTTATTTCTTTTTAATTGTGAAATATCAACTTTATTCGCAGAAATATATTTTAAATATAATAATTATTTTCTCCTGTTGAAGAGCTTGCCATAAATATTCCTATTTTTATATTTTCATATTAATAATTTAGTATAGTTTAGTTCGTATTAAAGAAGTATGTTCTTTTAATCGCGTTTTCCATTATCTTTTCTCACAGTTTTTGATATTTTGCTCAAGATTTGTGGGGCTTTATCATTATTTTGTATAATAAATCTTGTACATATAATAATGGAAATATGATAAATTATTTCTGATAAAAATTCTGAAATATAGATCATATTGGTAAGTTTCCTTTTTATGCATTTGGGATGTTTTTAGCTTCAACTTATTTACTAAATAATATGTGTTGATGTTATATCTCTTGATTTACGAATTTAGGGAGATTAGAATTAATTTAGGGAGATTCCAAAAATATAATCTAATCTGTAACTGATTTGACTTAGTGAATGCAGCAAGATTCAGCGTGTTCTTTAGAATTCTAATTTTTTACAAGATGTCTATCAAGTTGCATACCTATGAAAAATAGTAACATTCATTAAGCAAATAAATCTTTTCTACTCAAAATAAATAAATAAAAATAAAAAAACAAGGTATCTAATGAATATTGCATTAACTGACAAATACATCATTAGGAACTCGCAAAATGTTACTTATCATTTCGGAATTCAAAAAATTTTTTGTAGAAATTTTGATATTCTAAAATATTATTTGACTTGATTTAATCAACAATATTTTCTCTTATTATAAATAAAAAATATGAAGTTGTAATCTCATTTTGACTAAAATAAAATAAAAAAATCACTCTCTTAAAAGGAAATTTTATAAAACTGAAATATTAGTAATAAAAACTTGTCAAACTATAATTAAAACACAAGTAAAAATTTTTCTTTAAAAGTTCTTAAAATTTGCATTGTTTAATAATCAATGAGAAAGATATAAAACCTACAAAAATTTCATTTCAAATAAAATGAATGGATGGATGTAAAGTATTTCATTTCTCAATTTTTAATAATTTACTTTTATAATTACAATTATTATTATAAATATATAAGTTACGCCATATTTTAATCACTGAAATTTCGTATAGACAACAAGTATATGATAATGGAATTATAGTTCCAGGAATTTTTTGTCAAGTAAATAAACTGTATCTCAGAGTTTATTCTTTTGCGGAACTCCTAAATTATAAGTTCCTTAAATTAGCAGGGCTGAGTTCAATAAAATCCGAGAATAATATAATAGGTATTTAAATATATCATTATATTTAAATACCTCATAACATTCGATATATAGCTTTAGGGCTTCAATGAAGCTAAATCTGGATGATATAGTGAATCTGTAGAAAACTTCATTTTATTTATTCATTATTACATTCATTTCAGTAGATATTATAAATTATATATATCTGACGTGAAAGGTATTCAAATATACAAAATGTGTGATGTAAATTAAAATCTAGATTGTTATTTCAATAAATAATTCATTTTTATTTAAGACAGAATTTTAAATCGAATATTAATTAGTTCTTATAGATAACTTTTATATTTTGTTAATTTAAAGACCTGGAAAAAGAGAACAATTTAGATTATTAGAATTTATAAAAACACTTCCATGTCAAAACAAATTAAAACCATATTTAAAAAAGCATTTATTTATATTTGCTTTATTTTTACTTATTTACATACATTAACATGAGTTTTTAAAATTATCTATATTTAAGATTATTTTAAAGTAGATACTTTGCTGTTATTTGTGTGTGTGCATTATACTCTTATATATTACGTGTTTAATCTATATGTCTTGTGAGATGGGGCGCCAATTGTCCTCGCAACGCCCCTGCAACAACCCACAATTTTTTTAATCGCAAGTTCTGCTTTTTCTTCCCTTTAAGTATATGACGATTCGGTCTGAATTGGGTGATATTTGTATCAACTTTTTTGGTCGACTGGATGGTATAGATTTCCGCTTAGAATCATATTTATTTTCGCAAAATGCAACTGCTTCAGCAATCCACCGCAACCAGGGTTTACCTGTGAACTTCGTCAACCACATCAAGTTCTTGATTTGTAAAGGGTACCGGAATTTTCTGCATTTCCTGATATAAGTGAACCCTTAGAAGCTTTTTGGTCTTCCGCGTCAGTCGGTTGACACGCCCCTTTCCAATGTCAAGGTGAACCAGATCAACAGGAGGGAGCGGGGACTGCCAACCGTAGATATAAAAATGAATAAAAGTTATAAATAGTAAACGTTTCATTTCAACAGGTGTGTGTCACGCCACGGTGGTTGGACGTGAGTGGAAGAGAACTGTTAACGTCACGTGCTGCCACTTTCTTTAAACAAATTTCTTGGATGTTTAAAAAAGGTGACGACTGGGAAACGAGTCTTGAATCTTCTTCTTGACGTTACTTCATCTTTTATAATCTGAAAAATGGCAATTTTCTTTCTGTCTCTGACCCAATCGAATTCCGATTTTATATTATTTGAAATTCTTTCGCAATGCGACGTGCTCTGTCCAGAGAACGGGAACTGAATCAATATGTTCTAAAAAACTGTTTTCTCTTTATAAAAAAAGTATTTCGAGTTTATTTGACAGTTTAACACAAAAAATTGAATAAAGCGTGCCAAGAAAATACCTAATAATAAATATAGTCATATAAAAATTATTAGTTTGTCGTGATTTACCGGCAAAAATTTATTAGAATTTGTACTGGATAGTAATTGAATGCTATGAAAAATAACAAATGATGACTTGGGCTCTATTTTGTGCTCGCTATTTAATTTCGAATCAGTGCTTATACTTAAGGCTTATGTTTTCATTTTTGCGAAAATAAGGACAATAAGCATTTTTATTTAAAATAAAAGGGAGAAATGCCACATTAAATGCAATTATATGTGTGATCCCTGTTGAGCTCTACCTCGGTGGGTGCTTGGGCGTTTTCCAAAGGCGCCTGGAAGTCCCGCTGTGCGGAGCTCTCTGCTCACGGGAGAGTTTTCTGGGTTGGCCGGCCTAATGGTGAGCGGCCCTCGTTTCAGCAGATCCTGGCTTCGATTCTGACCTCGGTTGTGGAATATTGCACTTGTCAGGAATCCATTTTAAAGTGTTGCTTCTGGTCTTACTTTCGTGAGATTAAAAATAACCGTTGAGATATAAACAAATCAAAATCTTCCTTGGATTAGAAGGTTTGCAGTATTTCAGAATCTACTTAATCGGATTAGTTCTCATGTGCGAAAAAATGAAAAAATAAAAACGAAAATAAATTTCTAAATAAAAATAATAAAAGTCAAACAGAACAAAAATTAACTTAGAGTTTTAATATTTTTCTCTTTTCAGTTATAAAATTAACTCAATAATGTATCAATAAAAAATGGTTTTACTGCAACAAATCTATAGATACGAGTGTGAAATTTTTCTCTGATTGTGTCTATTATTCATGACTTAGTTAATAAAAATCTCTCCTCAGTTCATCAAATAAGCCTTAGTTGCGCCGCTTCGTAGAATACAGATATGTCTTAATAAATTTATTCTTGAAGATGAAAATGTTTCTTGACGAGTTCATGTCTTTTTTTCAAGAAATGATTAAGGATTGCAAAATTTATATAATTAAAAGCAAATCCCCAACTAAATTTTCCTCGTATGAGTGAATTTGAACCCAAGAAAATTGGCTTATGTCACTACTGCTTCAATGGTTAAACAATTTAAGCACTTTAAAGACATTTAAAATTTATTAAAATTGTTCAATAAGAAATTTTAATTTTATTAATTTAAGAAATGACGCTTGGTATTTTTGATTATTCAATTGTTAAAAACAAAAGGAAATATCAATTAACTATATGTATGCCTAGTTAAAAGAAATAAGCAATGATTTTGATCTCAAATGATTTTATGAAGGCCTAAGTTTTCCCACTGCCATTCAGTGATACATTTCTTTTATTCTACGTTTATTGTTATTTTAAGCGAACTTTTATAAATTAAATGCCATATCTTACTTTAAATACACAGGGAGTAAATTGGTAATTTTTTACTAATTACATTAATAAAAAATGTCATTCAATGTATATTGGCTGAACAATATATAAATGTTTTCATCAGTGGGCTGTCGTTCGGCAGTTTGATAACTCACTCAGCGAAGACCCTTGCACTGAGGGTTTGGGGGGGGAGGCAGACACAACCAAAGGAATCGGGGGGCGGATCCTCGACAAGCATTGAAACACTTCGAAAAATTGTTGCACATATATTAACGATATTCCCTAAATCTGCGAACATATTTGAAATTCATTCTTATCACAACTCCGGGGTCCCGCTGGCAGCTGGCTGGTTAGTGCTTTTTGTTCAACTGTTCACTGGTTCGTTACCGACTTCATGCTTGACAGTTTGTAGTGGCAAGTAATCCAATTTGAATTGTAAGCCCCTTTCTAATTAGCCTTTGCATCAAAAGATAATTATATAACGAACCAATAAAAGATGAATGCTATCAGCTGAGGATTCCCCCCCCCCTCCCGGGAGCGAAGGATTGTTTTGTTTCCTTTGAAATTCCATTGAACGACTGGAAAATATTATCTTTTTATTTAAAGTGTACAGGGCGATCTTTTTTAAAGTGACAGTGTTTGGAGCGCCCTGTAGCGCGATCTAATTGCTGGAATGGCACTAAACTTGGTATTCAGACTAATCAAGACACGGAAAAAATATTTCCGTGAAAAAAAATAGTTCCGAAAATCGCCGCTAGGGTTTTTGTGGTGCTTTACAATATACAAAATGTGAGAAAAGAAAAATACCGAAACACAATCATACAATTAAATTATTAATGTTTATTTACATTAACTTCCCCGGTGAGGAATTAGAACACATTCCCTGTGAGCACCGTTCTCAGAAATAACACCGTGTACTCTGCGTACAACGTTCCCCACAAGCGAACGTAACATGTCACGAGGAATATTCCACACTGTCTTTGCTATGTTGTTCTTTAGAATAGACAAATTCGATACTCCACCAACATAAACGCATGTTACGGTAACGTGAGAGGCATGGCCACTGGAACTCGTTTACTTCAGCTGAGATTATTTGTCGGAGCTGTCTACTACTTGCTTTTATAGCCCCTATTACTGGCACTGTCATCGAACAACATTTGTATTTTGCGTTGATACCTAAGTTTTATGCTAATTCTCGTTATTGTAAACTACAGCAGCGCCACAAAACGTCTTAGTGGTGACTTTTGAACTAAAACTTTTTTACGGAATTTTTTTCGCATGTCTTGATTAGTCTAAAATATAAGTTTGGTGTCACTTCGGCTATTAGATAGCGCTACAGGACGCTCCAAACACTGTCACTTTAAAAAAGATCACACTGTACTTTACCATCTTCATCACTTACTGTAATTTTGCTGTTGCCACAATACGTACTAATCGAAGCAACTGCAATGGAGTATTTATGTAATCAAAACACTTATCTTGAGGAAGTTGGGGGCAAGATATCAAATACATTCGTTTCGTGAGTAAGTTGGAATTTGTATATTTTCGAAAAGAGCCAGTGTAGTATGTGAATAATTATAAGGTTCCCCGTTTATGGTTTACCGTTGTAGAGGAAAATTATTCCTTGGAAACTTTGATGTAAGAGTTCTTATTGACATAATAAGATTTTCACACAGTATTACCATGAAGAAAATATTTACGTGGAACACCCCCTTGCGGGTAAAGACACGCTGTATTCCAGCGCTTGTGCTATTTTTGCATCACAACAGTGCCGTCCCTGGTTTCAGACTTGAAATGCGCCGTTGGAAGGACTGTTGCTTCCCCTGAGTGGGCGGCCTAGAAAAGGCCATAGTAAGAAAATTTAATGTTGTTACGGAAACTAGTGTTGTTTCATATTTCTGTCTAATTATTTGTTTAATGTTCTATTATAGTTTAATTTTTTAAATTATTTTCTTGACAAATTTTTACTGCATGAAAATTGCAATGCTTAGAGATCAGGCCGTAAAATCGAAGGCAGCTTGGCGGCATTGGCGATTTCTATAACGACTTGACTACATTATTTGCACCAAAATATAGATCAACATTCTCCAGTCGATAAGAGCCGAGCTCAGCAGAGGGATGTTCTCGGGACTTGCATGAGCCGTTTATGTAAAGTATTATTAGCTATCACTGCTCTCAATTGAGAATTTTGAGTTTCTTTAAGCTTTCAAGACAAGGCAGCTAAATTTCGAACTTTACCGATGGGGACACAGCTCGTTGTCTAGGCTTGTTGCCCACAGTCACAATCTTGCATGGGAACTGCCAGATGAACAAAGGCAAGCGCTCAAGCCTTGTCAACATTTCCCCGAGATCAGATCTCACCTCGAGCGTCGATGTTCGTTGTGTTTCGGAATCCACTTCAATTTGTATTTCTCGATCTAGTTGGCCCTTATATTCATAAAAGTTACCACAGAATGTCAACCAAGACAACTTACATCCAGACATTTTTATGACCATAACAGAGCGCATTCTAAAATTAGGTGATTGAGAGACAAGACTTCATAGAACCATGTTCTTTACAATATAACTAACCTATTTTATTTTTTCTAAGTGTATGCCCTACTTTAATATCTATATATTTATTTTAGGTGCGGGCTGGCGAGGTGCTGCAGTTCCTAGGTGCCTACGAAGACACCACCTACTCTTCGAAGCACTCGAAGCCCGTCCGCTACGCCAAAGTGGTGGACAGACAGGGTGATTTGCTGTTCCTGCCCTTCCCTACCGCAGGCAAGTTCTTCTCGGTGGCTGGCCGCAGAACGCGCAGTATTAGCCACGTATATAGGCTGTCCCAGCTGCTGTCGGTCGCCAACCTTCCCCTTACGGTGAGGGTGGTGAGCGGGGAGAGGCCCCGGAACTCCCGCTGCCCCTTCACGGGGCTGCTGCGGCTGGAGTGGTCGGAGGAGAGACACGTCATCCTGGCTTGCGCCCTGAAAGGTGGCTTGGGCGGCGGTGACGCCACCCTCCTGGAAATCGACACAAGCAGTGAGTTCAGCTTCTTAAGGCCTTTAGACGATCAAAAAGCCAGGCTTTCCAAAGACTTCAACAAGATGCTGAGGTAAGTGCTTGTTGTAATGCATTTGCCACGAGCGGATGATGAATAAAATTAAAATTTACCTCTGGGAATTTCGCAGGATTTTAATTAAATCACTTATATTGATGTCAGTAAATACTCGTTTTCAAATAAGATTCATTCACTAAATATGCACATAACGTGTAATTTTTTTCACTTTCATTCAATAAAATAAGAGAATAGTGAAACCGTAGGAAGTTGTAAAAAATTGGATCGAGAAAAAGGGGACTATGTATCTGATAAAATGAGTTGTTAGGAATTGTATGGTTACAATGTAGATTTAAAGTAAAAGTGGATCCTGTGCATCAAAAAAATTTTTTTTAGTCTTTTAGATGTTTGTTTTTTATGAATGTTCTTTTTGGACAATTGAGATTGCAATGAATATGACTTATTGGTTCTCATAACTTACCATTCAATGTATACACATTGAATGGCTTGGTAAAAATTGAGTCCTTCGAAATGACCTCGTCAGCAGACTTCAACCTTTCAAGTGGTTTAAGTATCATACAATATAAACATCCGCGTAATGGAGAATAGCAGCCCGAGGCTGTTTTAGGGCCTTTAAGACACCTATTTCAACTGCTTTTCTTAGCTGTCTCATCATTTATCCGCGTTCACTCAAGGGTCGAATCGCAAACTTCAGCTGTTGAACTGGTAGCTGAATGGCTAATATTTGATTCGGCAACCTTTTGGATTCTTCTCCCACCTCAGATGGAATCCTCGAAATTCACGCATTCAGATGGCAGAATCTCCTGTTGTCCAGCAGTGATTTTCCCATCACTGAGGTCATTCTACTATTTTCTGCATTAATCTTGGAAGTGCCGAAACCTGCTGTAACATTTTTAGTGCCGACTTCATATTGACTTTCGGGAGGACAATTTTATGTTCACGTGTTCCATGAAATGAGTCCTGATGGGCATCCAAACAATGGCCCGAAAGTCGCGTATGCGCAGGTGAATTCTGTACTTAAAATGAATGTTTTTGAAATACTTGGCTGATTCACCAAGCGCCTCGCAACTCTGAACCACAGTCTGGTGATGAGGTCACATCTGAGCTGGCACCTTTTTCTCCACATACGTGCCACACCAGCGGAAGGACTTATGACACCACTTTCTTCTGTGGCATCATTCAATGCCCACATATCTAGAAACTTCTTCCGTGATTTGAATTAAACTTCCCACCCAAATGTCATTAAAATGCGCTTTACTTGTCCCCCTTTTTACAAAATCAAAAGAAATGCAATTTTTAAAGTTTGGAAACTTACTAGGTTGTTTGGAAAAATGTTTCATTTTTTTATAAAAATGAAAAACGTATAGCGAATGAAAATTGAATTGTGTATTGTCCATTCTAGTGCAATAACTGTTGCCCTCCTTTTGGTAGTACCATGAATCCACTCTCTCAAAATGGTTGGTTTTTACAAGCAAAAAACTGATCCAGGTGCGAAAAACGAAATTACTTTCCGAACAACCCAATATAATCTTGGTCATTTGATTAATTATTTTTAAATAATCTGAAAAGTAAATTACACCGGAAATTTACAAGGGGCTTCCTGACTAAAGTCAATCAATTTGCGTACTGAAGCGACGTGCATCTGCTTTAATGTAAATAATGGCAATGCACTTTTTTTAAAGACTGGAAATCGAATTCAGACCAAATTTCATTATAATATTTGCATTTTTAGTGATTTAAGTACAGTTGGATAATAAAGAGCTAACCAATAATTTTCTTTCTATAGATAAATCACTGAAGTATAACATCTAAAATATTTTTTATTGATTAATTTCTGCGAACAGATTTTCAAGTAAAAATGTTTCGTTCGCTTTTGATTTCAGGTTTTGTAGTGAGCGAGGGGAAAGCTGGCGCCAACAGATTAAAATAGCTCACCACGTGTTGCCAACTCTGAAGACAAATTCTCAAAATGGTTCCAGCGGCGATACCTACGAGGAAGAGGATTCCGCTGTCAGGTAAGGACTTGAATATTCTTAACGGAAATGCCTAATTCACATTTTATTTAAGGTAAATATAGTCTTAAACCAGTTTGTCAATTTGCTGGGAAAATGGTACAATCTGGTTTTGTCCAGATCATAAAACACAAATGTACAATTTTTATTTTTGGATGATTATTTCTCAACTTCCGGCTCTTAGGAAAAACATTTGCTTTGGTGAATGAACCATCATTGAAGAAAAGGGTTTCTAATGATCCAAGAGAACAAGTGACGTTGATAAAACAAAAAGTGTCTGAGTGGAAATGAAAAATAACTAAAATCTTTGGCCGGATGTTCTTTGTTTACGAAAAATACTATTACTACAACTTAAAACATTCGTGCTAGATTTCTGATTTTAATTAATCCAAGTTTGAATAATTTTTATTCACTGGATTTCGATGTATTATTGCATTTGAGATGTTTGTTACTTCATGCATATGTGGGAAGAAAATGTTGCTCTTTGGTTTTTAAAAATTCCTATTGCAGACTAATGATTCTTTAAGAAAGTTAAAAATGAGTTGTATTGTCTTAGTGAAAAATATACGATTTTTTTAAAAATTATCAGTTACATTGAAACTGGCGAATCTTTAATTATGCTTCAAAATGAAATTAGAAACTACAGTGCTCAAAAAGCCACATTATGTTGTAAAATTCATCAGTATGTCTAATCAAAAATAAAACCATAATTTCTCAACTCTTTAAAAAGAATTACAAATGACTACAAAATGTATTTCTTTTAAATTCGAAAATAGTATGGAAACCATTATTTGATCCAGCAAAGCTCTGAAAATGTCCTCAAACAACAGATGAACAGGCACAAGATTATATTAAAAGACAAAACGCAGCAATTAACGTTAAGTTAGGGAACATAATATTTCAGCCCCAGACTTCACAGCAGCTAAATCTCTCTTGTCACCATTTCATGGTTCCAGTTATTCGCATTCGAGCTATCAGCCAAACTTGTGCTCTGGCCTCAATTCAACAATTTTTGAGTTCTAATTGAAGCTTGGGTTTGTGTGGCTGTTTGCCCCGATTCAGAATTCACTTCAACCGTCTGCATCAAATTATCCTCGTGCGGGGAAATAAAAAACTTTGAGCGACAAACCAAACCTTGTTGTCAGATGTTTGACGAAATGTTTCTGTCTGCATTTCTCAGTTATCAAAATATTTCTGATATGCAACTTTTTAATTTATGGCGCATACTTTAAAATGACATGTCTTCTATAGGTCCTCCACCGTGAAGTCCATGTCCTCGTCCAAGTCTTCCGCGTCGTCCCGACTCTTCAAGAGGCTGAAGCTGTTGCACCAGAGCTGGAAGGGTGGTCTGCGCGGCGGCAGCAACAACGCTAGCGGCAGTGAGGACAGCGGCGTCGCCAGGGACAGGGGCTTGCCCAGGCAGCACTCCTCCACCTCGGACTTCCATCTGTATGAGAGGGTGAGAAATGCCAGGGATTATCAGCAGCGGTGGAGCAGATCGTCCATCAGCACAGAGATCTTGGATGACGACGGATACGTCACTTCCGACTTCGGTGGCGACGATTCTTCTGCATACAGTTCCGTCTGCTGACGTCCGCTTGTGGTGCCTGTCCACTGGTGAACTTCCTATTATAGTTTTCGGAAAAGAATTGTCCTCAACAGTGTCTTTCACGAACCACCGGACCAGCTATTCAAAATCGGAGATGGTTCGATTTTCTAATGTCTGTAGGCTGCCTTCGTTTCCATCTGTAATGTGATATCGAAATGGGATGTTCGTTTTTAGACTATCGCGAGTTACATATCTGCATACTGTTGGGAGATGTCTATCAGAATGTGCTGGAATTGAAATGATCCTTGAATATTTAGATAGATATTCACTGCGTGTGAAGATAAATAAAACTTGTTAACTAGGAAGCTTTTTTTAATGTTGTGAATGTTACCGCGCTGTATTTTATTAGACGTGAAAAATTGGAAACCTTCTTCCCCGAGAAGCGTTCTTATCTGTTAATGAAATGAAAGATTTCCGCATGTTGAATTGTTTTTATATCCGTTGGACGTGGAAAAATTGCTCATTGCTTTGTCTCAAACACTAGTGAAAACTGGAAGAAAGGTTTCGGTGCCTGCATTTGTGATACTTGTAATTTTTTTTTATCATCTACAAAATATTGTGCAACTAATTTTCAAAAGAACAAAAAAAAAAAGAAATGTGTAGTATTGGCTTTATTAATAGTTGGATGTCGTGGTTTTAATAAAGCAGTTTCATATCTAGTGTGTTTTAAGGTAGTTATAACTATACAGAAACTGCTCAGACTGCGCAAAAATGTTTTAATAAAAAATATTAGGAAAATGTTTGTGTTCATTTATATAGTTTTTGAAGATTTTATTTTCATCGTTTTTCTAATGTAAGAATTATTAGAATATAGGAGTCTCTAATTTTAAAAACTGGGATCTAACAGAATTCTCTCAAAAGTCACGAATTTTTCACACAATACGATTAAATGAAAGGACCGTTCATAATTTTATCGATCACATTTTTTTTTGGCTATTTTTATCACTTCTATCAAAAATAAAAAACGCCCGACCCTCTCTCCGTCCGCAACTGCCGGCCGCCGAATGGTCAGCTCTGAGTCCTCCGTTCCGCAGTTCGTGGATTTGAATCCCACCTACGGGTTGGATGTTTGTATCGGTTTGAAATCCGCTTTAAGCTGTAAATTCTGGTTTATACCCCAAATGCAAAAAAAGAACATTTGATAGCCAAATAATTACTTGGCTCAGTCTAACTTTTTTTTACGCTGTGCCACAAAACCCAATCGGCTAAGATTACATTAGATTTTCATTTAACTCAGATAAGCCTTCTGTCCTATATTTAGGACAGTAGAATATAGGACAGTAGGCTTATCTGGGTTAATTTGTGAATGGAGTCCCATGAATCAATGGCTTTATTACAGGTCAATATGGGTTTTATAAATGAATGCCTGAGACTTAACCCAGATAAGCCTACTGTCCTATATTCTACTGTCCTAAATATAGGACAGTAGGCTTATCTGGGTTAAATTGTTTTTACTTTTTTGTGAATGAATGAAAATAATTTTAATAGTTTTGTAAAGAATACCTTATTTTATTTCAAAATATAAATCGTAGAGTATTTTCATGTAATTAAATGCAAGTCTTAAATCTTTTCGATTCTTCATGAAATATCATTGAAACATTAACCAATAAATTATTAGTAATGCTTAATAAAGTAATATAATGTAACGACGTTTATCTGAAGTTTGAATAGGGACTGTATAAAACTTTCAAATTTATGGAAAACAGTTATAGTTTGATACGTACAATTAAATTCAATATTAAGTATATATATAACGTATAATAAGTATATATATTAATAAATTCATATATATATATATACAAGCTGACCCAGCCACGCGTTGCAGTGGCTGAGTTTTTAAAATACATTGAATCAATTTTTTACTAATTCTTGGGTTCAATCAAATTAATATTTTCTAAAAAAATTTAGAATAGGTTCATTCATAGGAGATTAAAAATAAAACGTTTCACCAAAATTTAATAGTAATAGGTAAAGTATCGAAATTTTGAAATTAAGCACAAATCAACATATACTTTCTGAATTTACATTTTATTCATCTTATATTAAATTATAATTTGTAATCAGTGACTTACTTATAAAATATACTATATAAATTAAAGACATCTAAAAATAAATTGTTATCAATGAGGTAGATAACATTGACATCGAACTATTATTATTTTAATTTTAAATTATATTAAAACTAAAAAATTTTTCCGCGGCATTATACTGAAATAAAAAAATTAAAAGAATTTATCATTTGAATAAATAAATTAGATCAAAATGTACTAGTGAATAAATTAATAATTATCAAATTATAAAATAAAAATAAAAAATAATAAAAGGCTATCAAGAAAAACTTACATATTTTCGAGGTGGTATGAAAATTAGTAGAGAAAAACAGTAATAAATAAAATTTTATTTTACTATTTATAATATTAAAAATATTCAAACTGAATACTGCACAATAATAACACAATACAAAGTATAATTATGAAAAGGATTCACGAAAAATTGTTATAGTATCATTATACATCATGAAAATATATGTAAATTCTATATTTAACCATGCGCTTGCGCGCGCACGATAATTTTCTCGAAGATGGTATAATCTAGAAAAATAAACACGTCGCCATCTGCCGAATACCTGTGCAACTTAGATGCTAAACCGCCATCTATTAGGAACTTACAAAACTAACCAAAAAAAAATAAAAAAAAATTTAGGGCTGTACTACCCCTAACATTTACGGGGATGAAAAATAGATGTTAGCCGATTCTCATAGATACCGGATAAGCACAAAAAATTTCATCAAAATCGGTCAAGCCGTTTCGGAGGAGTATGGCAACGAAAACTGTGACACGAGAATTTTATATATATATATATATATATATATATATATATATATATATATATATATATATATATATATATATATATATATATATATATATATATATATATATATATATATATATAACGCGTCATCGACAAGCTCTATAGGGCTGAAGTGTGGAGGTATGCTATTCGACTCGCATCACAGCACATCTTTGACTATTTTAAACTTTGCCGGCACACAAAGAAAAAGAAAAGTTTAAAAGATGTTTACTTAAATACAAGGCATTGTTTATGATTATAATTTTGAATGTAAAAATTATATAGTGTGCACTAAAAAAACAACAGTACTATCAAGGGATTAATTACAATGTAATAAGAACTTTGATCTTGATTTATTTTCATAATTTCATTTCTATTTGTGCATAAAAATGAAAATGCTACTCACAAACTTCTACATTTCGTCTTCTATTTTGCATGATGTAGAATTAAATGATGATGAAACAGAACTTTCAGATATCAAATAAGAAAATGGCTCAGTAGAGCGAAATAAGCAGATCAACGGCTGAGATCGAAGTGATTTGTCAGAAAGCAGTAATAAAATGGTTTCCGTAGTTGAAAATATGAAAATTTAAATTTTTGAAAAAGTATTTTTGAAACAGAAAAAAAAAAAAAAAAAAAACAAGCGATTACTTTATCTGATTTTTCAGTAAAATAAAAATAAGTGTTCTTGAATATGAATTTTATTTTGCATGCTTTTCTAATTAGTCCATATTAAAATAAAATTCAAATAGTTCCTTATTTAGAGTTTCGTAAAAATAAAAAAAAATTTAGACTTAAAGTTGGTTTTTTGTTTTACAAACTTTCGATTCTAAGAACTGTTTTAAAGCTATCTACGAGTCTCTGCAATGGATCGTCTGATACATCAGCAAATAGAAATCTTTGTCACCCTGGTGAGAAAATCTTTACAACGAAACAAATGTATTTGGAGGGAAAAGAAGAAACCCCGTAGAATTTCCTGCAGATTTGTCTCGTGTGAAAGTCCTAGATTTGTAGAATCCGAAAGTAGATCTGCGCTCCCCTGTAACCAATTTCGGGAAAGTTACTTCTAAAGCTATTAAGAACAGTTAAATGCCTTGTTATTCAAAATTGAGGGAATTTGAATATTTTGATTTTCTTGTAAAGAATTGAACCAAATGTAAAACCACCACTTCGAGACAAGGTTGCAAATCATGTACGTGAGCACGGGCGGAGACAAAGGACTCGCGACCACTGTGCCCACAAATATTAGGAATGAGTATAGGAAAAGTGGAATGCTTATCATTCACAGTTTGCATAAAGAAAACTTGCTTTTACACTTAAAGATACCCTATTTTTCACAGTCTGTTTTTATCTTTGATAGTTCTGAACTAAAATAAAGTGAAATATTTGCCCCACATGGAAGTGTTTCTAGTATCTACAATTATAATTTTCTACATCTTATTTTTGTGAGTGTCATTATTAACCGGTGACACGCAAACGGGGAAAAAGATCTCGAATCATTTCTTCAGTTTCCCAGATAGAACGAAAGTGCGATCATTCGTTGAATGTCGATAGATGCCATTTCAAGTATAAGCAGAGAAGTGCCTAAAATTTCAATCTTCATAGGACAACTCCTCGTCACTGACACTCCTTTTTAAAAGTACATTTTGATATTTGAATTTTAAGCAATTAATATGCAATTTTAAGCCTGAGGTGCAAGACGGAAGTTAGAACAGGTAGTATAAATTCGAAATGAGGTGCTCTCCATTAAATCTGGAATTTCAAAATCACCAATTCAGTAATCCACAATTCGAAGGAAGTATGATTTTTCAATAAAAACCTCGAACCAAGTTTCTCAGTCGTAAGATTATTTAAAAAAAAAAAATCAGGTGGTAAAGCATAAGCGCAAACAAAAAATTCATAAAAATGATTTCGCAGAGATTTAAAAAAAAATCATAAAAGGGAATTAAAATTATTGCATCTGTTGGGACCATTTTAAGGACAAGCCCGAAAATGGTACCATAGACTTCTGATCTGTTAGATTTCCTGTTTGCACCTGACCACTAGTTTGTAAAATCTCAAGCGTTCGTAAAGTGGAGCATACCTGCTCTATTATAGTAAGAACTTTGAATCAGAAAATGTTTTTGATGAAAGGATTTTGAACTAATAGTGTAAATAAAATATGAAGATTTCTTCATTGCAACTTCCTGAAATACCATTACTGAAGTCATTTTTAATAAATACATATATTCAAATAAATGCGAAACTGAGTTTTATTTAGCTGTGTGTGAAAGAAAGAGAACTTGTTATTGAAAACTGACCATCCATTTCAATCACAATTATGCGAATTTACAAAATATTGGAGAAAAAAAATTGGTTATATTTTTCTGTTAATATTTATCGTTAAAACCTCTTAGTGAAAGAGTTTTTAGTGGTGAAATGAAAGAAACGAACCCATAGACTGCAGTAGGACAAAGACAGCAGTTTCGGTATCTGACAGCTCGAATAATGGGTGGTAAAACAATTTCCCTTCCCTAGCGTCGCGAAAGAACGCCACTCTTTGTGACACTTGGGCTTTCGAGGTCCGAGGGACTTCACCCTCTGCTGGAGCCGGGAATGATTACAGCTGGCATATCATTGGTTAAATGAGTTAAAATGGAGTGAATTGTTTGATTTTAAGCGTTAATTTTAAGTAAAACATATTGATTTAAAATGAGCAAAAATTTTATTTTAATATTAAGTAAGGAATAATGTGAATTATTGATTATAGATATTATTAAAAGAATTACATTTATTTTTCTATGTCCTGGAATTATTGGGTTAGTTTGAATAATTAGTCCATAGGGAATTTAATTTCTTTAAGTTCATTTATTAATTGCTTAATGGGGATGCCCTTAAAAATAGCTTTTATTTCATTAATTAAAACAATTAAATCTGAGAAATCTCCAGGTAATTCTGAAGAAGCTATATCTATCATCATCACTTTGTAACGGTAAAACTGTTATGTGGTGATGTATGGAAATATGGCATGCAATTTATTAATGACCTGTATGTTCACGACTCCTGGCAAAGATCTTGAATGAAATTTTTAACACACCTTCTCACATTCGACAAAGGAATGGATGGGCTGCATGCAGATTCAGCAGCGTCATTAGCCCTCTCATTGCCATCAAAACCTACATGACTTGGGATCCAACAGAAAATAATGTCATATCCCTAGTCAGCAAGGGAAGTTAATGCTCGGAAAATTCTAGACACAACGGGATGACAGTCAAAACCACTGTTCCACAAAGCTTACAACACACTCAAATTGTCAGAGTACACACAATAGTTGAAAGCATCACTTGTGTATTCATCTGCTGAAGAGCTTGGTAAATGGCTGTTGCTTCAGCAGAGAAGATGGAACAGGACGCGTGGAGGCTGTAGCTTAGAGTTTTATTTTCGATAACTAGAGCACAACCAACGTGTCCTGCAGATTTTGATCCATCTGTGAAAACTGGTGTGTACGTAGTATATTGACCGCGATGTGAGGCATATAGCTGCTGGAAAACAGTAGTTGTTGTGTCTGATTTTCTATAACGAGCAAAAGGATTGATGATATTAATTTGTGGATCGTACCAAGGTGGATGAGATAAATAGTCCGTTTTTTTGTAACGGACACTACATATGTCAGATAATAAAAAACTAGTTTTTGTTAGAATGCTGTATGAACGAGCGTCATTAGTGCAGACGTAGTAGTCATGGAACGTAATGGATGATGAGAGTCAGACATGATTTTTGCATAATTGAGAGACAGCTGCATTCGTCTCAGGTTTAAAGGCAGTTGTTGGCAGATTACATATAGACTCTGGACGGGTGATGTGCGGAATGCGCCTGAACATATTCTCAAAACAGAGTGATGCACAGTATCCAATCTGCGTAAAACAAAAGACCTAGCAGATCCATATACAACACAACCGTAGTCAATACGAGATAAAATAAGTGATTGGTAAACTCGGAGGAGTGACGTGCGATCAGCACCCCAAGATGTATTAGAAAGCACCTTGAGGATATTAAGCTATCGCTCGCTCTTCCGCAAATGAAACACATGCGGAAGAAAATTTAATTTTCGGTCAAAAACTATACCAAGAAATTTTATCTCGTTGACAATAGGGATTGGTGTTTTGTTTATGTAGATAGAAGGATCATTATGCAGGCTAGTCTTCCTACAGAAATGGACACAATTACTCTTCCTAGGAAACGCCGAGCTGGCAGCCGAATGGTTAGCGCTCTTGCCTTCGGTTCAACAGTTCGTGGGTTCGAATCCCACCTTGGGCATGGATGTTTGTAGTGGTTCGGAATCCACTTTAAGCCGTAAGTCCCGGTCTAATTAGCCTTAGTGTGCAAAAAATGACCGTTGAGCGACAAACAAACCAAGAAACCAATCTTCATAGGAAACAATGTGTGGCCATTCTCAGCACACCATGCAGCGAGTTTGTTAACTTTTTGTAGTTGTCTCTCAATTAAACACACATGTTAGAACCATCACATGATATTTGCAGGTCATCAACATAAAGCGTGCCATAAACAGGAGATGATATTTGATGAAGAATGCTACTTATGAAACGGCTAAAAATTGTGACACTTAAAATATAGCCTTGAGGTACACCGCTGGCTTGAATAAAAGTATTGTAAAAAATAGTTCCGATACGAACTTTAAAAACACGGCAGCATAAAATTTTTTTTAGGCGAATATCGGCAGATTACCCAAAATCATATAATGAACGGAGAATTCCAAATCGCCTTGTACGTCGTATGCCTTCTCTATGTCAAAGAAAATGGAAACCAGATGGTTCCTTCGCACAAAAGCGTTGCGGATTTGGGTTTTCAAATATGTGATATTTTCGAGAGTAGACCTTCCTTTTCGGAAGCCACTCTGATTAATATGTATACAATTATTCTTTTCCTAGACATATACGAGACGGGCGTTGACCATACGTTCGAGAGTTTTACCGAAGCAACTAGTCAGAGCTATTGGTCGATGGTGTGAAGGAACAGAAGGATCCTTATGAGCTTCAAGGGTTGGAATCACTATTGCTTTGCTCTAAAGTGATGGAAATGTGTTTTCTGTCCAGATCCTATTGAACAAAATTAATAAATTCGAAAGGGAGTGTGGACTTAAATGTTGAAGCATTTGATAGCTGATTTCATCAGGTCCTGGACTGGTATTATTGGCCTGCTGTAATGCTCTTACCAATTTGAACATCCGAAATTCACAGTTGTAAGGCAAAGTTCGTCCATGGTTGAATCGAATTGGTGTTCGATCAGCACGTCTCTGTCCTTAAGAACGAAGGGCTACATTGTTAAAAAATCGAGTGGGTTTCACTCATTTTCACAAAACTGAACCTATCTTTAAGATTGAAATTCACTCTTTTGAGAGATGCGAGTGAACCACTCCTTTTTAGAGAGTAACAAGAAATTGTTTAAAGGGGTAAATAAGATGTTATAAAGGGGTAAATAAGATGTTCTTATAGGGTAAATAAGAGTGAGTTTCAATCTTTTATATTGTATTTCTGATTTTTTTTTATATTGACAATTTAGTGCAGAAATTAGGTTTTGAATTCTTTATTTTAAGGATTTATGTATTTTTTTGACAATTACGGTATAAAGATACTATTTCTTTATTCAATAATATAACAGTATAATTGAATATGACATTTTTATTTAGTTGGATAATTATAGTAGTTTTTAAATTGCATTCAATATCAAGTAAATTTATCGGTCATTCATCACATTATTTATATCTATTTAGTTTTACGTGTGAGTGTAGGACCCGCAAGAAAAAATCGTCACACTACTTATTTTTCAGTTTTGTTTGCTATGGGCCCATTAAGTACAAAATTAACTTTTAAAAACATTATTTCTGCAACAGATTGTACAAAATTTAAAAAATACATAAATATTTTAGATAAGAAAATATAATTTAAGATCTTTTGAAAAATCATTTATTTATAGTGCAGCTAACTATTTATTTTTGAATATTGATAATACGCATTTTTGAAGTTACAGGAGGATAAAGATAAATATTTGCAGATTATTCTGTTGAATAAAATTGACTTATGTTTTTGCAAATAAATCTTGTTTTATGATATATTTTCCAGGTTAAGTTTAAACTGAAAATAACTTCAATGAAACTAAGAATGAAATTAAAAATAAAATGCAAGATTATACAAAAAATATTTATTCAATTTTTAATACAGAAAAAAATTAAATAAAAACTATTTATACATAAATTCTTATGTTTATGTCGTCAAATTAATATTGGAGCTTAATTTCTTAGAATTGAGTTTAATAACACAAAATAAGAATACTATTAAAAGAAGAATAAAAAAGATAATATGCATTTTAATGCTTGTATTTTGCAAAATTTAGATCTTGATCGATTATAGAAAGTATGCATTATTTAAATTCAAGTCCCAACTGGACCATTTTTTAATTTATAAATACAGTAAGTTTATCATCGTACTTAACATTAAACACATGACATTTATATAAAGTATTGAAAGCTTTTTAATCTTAAATATCCGACATAAATAAATTTCTATTCCGCAGATAAAAATATTTCATATTCAGGTCTTGCTTTTGACCACAGCCAAGTAAATGTAGTTGACTACTTTTGAGCAGTTGTTCTCCTTCTAAAGACCTCTTCACATAATTCGAAAAAAAGCATAATAACTAAAATTTCAATAATATTTGTATTCTCATTAATGTCTATATAAACTTTAATACTAAAATTTCATAAGAATAATACTTCAAAAAAAATAAATAAATAAAGAGCCTTATTTTGCTGCAAGGAGTCAGATATCTACGTGATTACATTCTGTATTAAAATTATATATATTCAGCAGAAAAAATACTGCCATCCTGAATTATCACATATTTATTCCATATTATCGGACAAGTTTCTAAACATATGATAATATTCTAGGAGCATAGTATGCAGGACATTTATTAAGAAAACCGTCAGCCTCTAGGTATTAAATATCAAATTCCAAATCTATCTGTAGTAAAGAGAATAATCATTTATATTAAATTAATAGAACTTTTTATTGTAATTTAAAGCAAGAGTAATTAAAAAAATGGTATTCTGTTTAATTAAAAATTAGTAACTGAATTAGTAAATTAATGATTATCTAACAGTTTTTGAAAATTTTTATAAGTGGCAAAAATGATAAACTATTGATATACAATGAAACAAATACAAAATAATTTTGGATTTTTTCTTAGTTATGAAATAGATATAGCCCCTATCACAATTTACAAAATGGATTGTTAAACATTAAATAAAAATATATACATAAATTTATTTCTAATGTTAAAGCATTTTTGAATCAATCAATTGTAACTGAAAAACAGATAATTTTATTTTAATAACTGAATAATTTTTTGTACAAATTACATCAAAAAAATTTTTAAACTATGCTTTTTTTATCATATATACTAATATTCAAATACATTACAAATAAAATGATTTTAAAAAAATACATGATAGAAAACTACAATATAATAAAAGACATAGGCAATACTGCATATTTTGTAAAATATAGATTTTAATTACTTTCTTTTGGATCATGGAATCCTTAAACAAATATCAAAACAACAATAAGATGTTTCTTCCATTTTTATATTAAAAAAACCCTTTCTCAATAAAATTTCAACAAAATTTTTTGGCATCAAAGCAATTTAAAACTTATTCACATGCAATCAAAAAACTTGGAAGTGCATGCACAGTATGTTTCATATTCTACCATTAAAAATCCAGATATTCAAATTATGTAAGGAACTGTAAATTTTGGAGTGCTTAAGTTATTGTGGCATTGTTAGAAAATGTTGATATAAAAGTTTAGAACTTTCAAGTTTAGAATCTTCAAATACGCAAAAAAATACAGATTTTATATTACCAATGCTTCATTGAAAGCAGCCAATTTTGGATACTTAGAGAAATAAATTCTGTAATAGAATAGAACAATAGATGGTCTATTTTTCATCACAAAATGTTATTTAGTTTTAGAGATTTTCTTCATAAATTTAAATATTTTTTCTTAATGAATTTCACTAAGCATTTCAAATTATAATCATTTTATCTGAAAGGAAAAATACATACATACACACACATACAGTGAGTGTAAAAAGTATTCGTACAGTACGACAATTGATTTAAAAAAGATCCATTCATAAAAATTATAAACATGAATTCCATTTTCATTAATAATAAATACATAATAGAACTTATTTTCACTAGTTTCATGTGAAATTTACAGAAAAATAGTTTTATACATGAATAAATATTTATAAAACTTTAACAACCCAACATCTTATGGTGTAAAAAGTATTCGTACACTAAAAGAAATGCAAATTTTTTTGTTATATTTTGTGATTGGTTTAGCCATTAATATGTAGTTAATTGACGTTATCTTGTAGTTACTTAAAATGTACTTCAATGGAAATTTTAATGTAGTGAGAAACTAGAAATTCTGTCATGGGTCGTAAAAGTAAAGCAACAAGTGTTTCCGAAAGTGAACTGATTTTAAAGCTCAGTAAAATGGTAAATCGTACAACAAGTTTTCTGATCTGGTTGGTAGACCCCGTTCAACTGTGCAGTCAATCGTAAAAAAGTTTGCTGCCATTCTAATGGTTCAAAACAGTTCTTGTACTGGGCGACCATGTCTATTGTCATCATTTGACAGACAGTTTCTGGTACGTTCATTAAAGAAGGATCCCAAAATAGGGGCTCCTACATTGACATCAGAACTGAAGAACATGGGAACAACAGTCTCCGTAAGTACTGTTCGAAATACATGCAGAAATGAAGGTTTCCATGTCCATGTTAAAAGACGAAAATTCTTTGTTAGTGAGAAGAATCAGAAGCTGCGATTGTCTTTCACTAAGTAATACGTTATGAAAGTCCAGATTCCTGGTAAAAGATTATCCTTACAGATGAAAGTAAATATAACATATTTGGATCGGACAAGAGACACATGGTATGGAGAAAGCGCAATACAGAAATGCATCCTATGAATTTAATGCGAACAGTGAAACATGGTAGTGGAAGCCTGCTTGTTTTGGGAGTGTATGAGTGCTTCTGGGGTGAGCAAATTAGTCTTTATTAAAAGTATTGTTAATCATCAACTTTATATTGACATTTTTAACAATAATTTAGGACCTAGTGCAACAAAAATGGGCTTGAATGGTGATTACGTTTTCCTGCATGATAACGACCCCAAAACGCACAGCCCTAAACACAAGGCTCTAGATACTATATAATATCCCAAAGTTCATGAAAATTCCTCCTCAATCGCCGGACCTCAACCCCATCGAGAATTTAGGGGATGTTCTTGATAAAAATATCAGATCCAGACATATTTCTAATAAAAATGATTTAGAATCCGCTCTTAATCAAGAATGAGACGCCATACCTAGCTCAATAACAGCAAAATTGGTGGAATCGATGCCAAAGAACACTCAAGGCAGTTATTCGAGCTAAAGGATATCCTACAAGGTTTTAGCTGTAATATTATGATTGTGTTGGCCAAAATATGCCTGTTGTACGAATACTTTTTACACCACAAGATGTTGGAGTGTTTCAGTTTTCTAATTATTAATTCATGCATAAAATTATTTTTGTGTAAATTACACATGAAACTAGTGAAAATATGTTTTATTATATATTTCTAATTAATTAAAATGGAATTTATATTTATAATTTTTATGATCGGATCTCTTTTAAATCAATTGTCGTACTGTACGAATACTTTTTACACTCACTGTATGTATTAATTCAATAATATCAAACGTGTAAAAACTATGGTCAAGTGAATTATAAATACTGGAAATTTATTTTTTAAACTATTAAATTCAAAGCAAAAATTTAGAAAATTTTAAATGAATTATAAATTTATTATGAAGTTAATAAGAATTTAGTTTTTAGCAGTAAAAACAAACAAAACTTTACTTCAAAATAGATTCAAAAACATTATTAAAATTTCTTAAGCTAATTACCAAGTAATATTAATTTAATGAATAATTACCTTTCATTATTTTAAAATCAACTTTAAAAACCAAAAAACATTAATAGCAGATTTTAACTGAAAATACTGATTGGAATTTTCATGTCATTTACTCAATAACATCATACATGTAAAAGCTATAGACAAGTGAATTATAAATACTGGATATTTATTTTTTCATACTATTAAATTTAAGTTAAAAATTTTTTCATACTATTAAATTTAAGTTAAAAATTTAGAAAATTTTACTTCAGCATAGATTTAAAAACATTAAATTACCGCGTTCTTATATAAACATAGAATATTACTTCAAACTTCTTAATAAATTTTACAAGCAAAATGAAATGAATAGTTTTAGTAATAACAATAGTTAACATTTTCTCAGTCTCCATAAAACTTGTTTTGATTACATACTATACAGAATATACCTGATCAGCCATTTCTTCTTTATGTTGCATTTCATCATCTTCAAAATAACTACATGTTTCAGATTTGCTTTTGCTGATTTTTTTCTTCGATGATGACAATGACAACCATAAAATACAAAAATAAATTATTTCCATCGACAAAATGCTTAGCTGTAAATTCTAAAATATTATACAAATTAATAGTCGATTTTGATACATACAATTCCTTTTCGTTTTATCAACGAATGCTTTTACTTAGTAACAATCAAATCATCAAATCAAAAATTGTCAGTGAAATTTTAATGAATAAAATACATACTGTCGAGAAATATTCTGTAGATTAATATTTGCTTTATATTGTATTAATTTAAATTAAAAAGCTTCGAATTTTATTTATGAAAAAAATTTATTCTTATTTATTGGTAAAATGTTGTATTTGATATTAATCGCACTTTTAATTCAGTACAATTAACTATTTTAAATAATAATTCTATTATATTTATTGTGGATATTTAAATCAACGAGAAAATTAACAGTCATATTCACGCAGTTTCGAAAATAAAAGAATTTAAAAATGCATTTATTATAATTTACTATTAATTTATAATGAATTAAATTTTGGCAAAAATAGCATTTGAAATAAAAAGTAAAATTTCCAAACACATTGTTATATTATTAAACATTACAATTAATCAGAAATTTCAAGTATTATAAATATTACATGAATATGAATTCAATAGAATTCATTCACACTTTCGAATACGAAAGTATACAATAGTAAAAAATCACAAATATGAAGATTTGATTTAGTCATTCTATTAATCATAAGAACTTAACGCAATATATATATATATTTTAATTGAAATAGATCGCTTTTACAACATAGAGTTCTAAATTCCTCCATTTTCAGCGAAACTAAGCCGAAAGCATAGAGCCACGTGATGATTTAAACCAATCAGAGCACATCATATTTGCTTTGTGCCATAAACACGTCAAAAAAAGAGTGAAAATTGCTTTGTACTGAGGATGGAGTGTTTGTAAGAGCACTTCTCTCCCCAATTAAGTACGAAAGGATTCATTTTATATCTTTATGGAGTACAAAATACCCATCGCCCATCGAGTGGTGAAAAAAAGACTCGATTATTTTAAGAGTGTATAAGAGTCATTGCTTGAGACGCTAGCAAAGGTTTCACCAAGGACGTTAGCGATGTCCTTAGGAAAAGAGTATACAGCAGCTCCGGATTTCAAAATAGGAATGAAAAGTATATTCCATTGGCTGTTTTCACTTTTCTCCACAGTTGTTTACTGAGTGTGGAAGAAGTAATAGAGGATACATAGCCAGGCCCAGATTCCTTCTGACTTCGACGACGAGTTCTGCGAGCTAATGCTTTGGCTCTCTTAAAGGCGATAAGATTCTCCGTTGTGGGTAACTTCCTCTGTTTCTTATAGGTTTTTTGACATTCATCATTACACCAATGTTTGCAATGCCTGTGTGGTATAAGGGAACTCTTAGGTATTGATGTATCAGCTGGATTAATAATTGTTTCGGTGACTTTACATACGGCATCATCAATATAATCGATCGCAACCATTTCATTATCAATAACTACTAATTGTGTAAATAACATCCAATCTGCTCGACTACACGTAAGTAGGTATAGATGTTTTCTCCTACATTACTACCATCAGTCTGGGAGATAATGAGAGGAAAATGATCGCTGTTGTGCAGATCATTTCCTGCAATTAAATTTAACAATGGCAGAAGAGAGGATGAACAAATGGCCAGATCGAGAGCGTGAAATGTTCTTGTGGGTACATGGAAATATGTCTTCTCGTCGGTATTAAGCAGACAGAGACTGTTGTCTGAAATAAGCTGCTTTATCTGCCGACCGCGAGAATTAATATCATCACTTCCCTACAAAGAATTATGGCCGTTAAAGTCACCTAACAGCAGAAATGGTGTTGGCAGCTGATCTATTAATGCATAGAGTTCCTCTTGGCTGATGACATCATGTGGTGGTAAATATAAACTACAGACTGTTAATAAGCATGAAGGATGAAATCTTACAGCTACAGCTTGTAGAGTAGTATTCAACAGATCGATAGTGCTGGAGAAAATATTAGATGTTAATATACAAACACCTCCAGATACTGCGCCATCATCACCAAAATATTTTCTAAAGCTTTTAAACCCACGCATTGTGAGACTATTGTGGGAAGTGCAACACATGCGGGGTTATAGGCTGAAATTATAGACTTGATGTCATCATGATGGGAGCGCAAACCATGGCAGTTCCAAGAAACAATGAAAGTTATTATTTAGTTTGAAAAGCTCCTTTCCCGGAGCTCGAAGCCATGTCCTCTGACATCTCCTCGAACGATAGATCGTCATCCGAGGGGTCCGAGACTGCTTCATCTTCCAGGATCATAGCTTTTCGAGTGGATATGGAGGTTCTTCTTAAGGCCTCTTTTGCAGATCTCAGTTTAAAAGCCTTCAAGGCTTTTGCCGAAGGAGCTTTTCTTTTATTTTCAGTTGATTTTGGTCTTTGTGTAGATGTTTGGGGTAATCTTACTAGGGGAAATGAAAATACTTCAGTTTGCGTGCTACTGGATTTATATTCCTTACTAGCGGCGGTTGCACAGCTGACTCCAGCTTTTGGAGTGCGAGAAGTAACTATACGTCTAGCCTCAGGATATGAACATTTGTTATTTATTTTAATCATGGTAATCTCCTTCTCCAATAGTCATTGCGGACCACTTCGAAAGTAGGAGGGGTGGTCACCATGACAGTTGACACACCTCTCCTTCACTATGCAGGTTGAACTATCATGGCCTACCACCGTGCAACGAGCATGGGTGAGTCTGCCCCTGCAAGCACTCTTCGAGTGTCCAAAGCGCTGGAAGCATCTCAGTGAATTTGGAATGGTTGGCCGTACGGATAGATTCATGAAGGCAGCTTTAACATGCTGTGTGGAAGGTCTGGGGTCGCAAAAGTCAGAATGAGATGGTTCATTTCAATATATTTCCCATCTCTTCTGACTGTGAGATAGATTTCAGATATAGTTACCAACTTCATTCCAGTTACAGAAGAGAGTGAGAGTCCTAGGACCCAGGTACCTCAAGAACAAGGCTGAGCCCAGCCGAAGAAGCATTTCTGACTGTGATGCTGTCAACACCACACACCTTCTGATTCAACAGGTTGTCCAGAATCTCATCCGTAGGCGTGTTAAGCAAATCATTGGATGATACATCACTACGACAAAAGTTTAAAGTTCCATGAGGCGACACAGTGTAACTTCTATATTCGCCAGTAATTTCATATTTTCAATTACCGCAGCTTATTTTTCTGATGCAACCTCTACTAGAAGGTCACCAGAGCGCATTTTTTGTATTTTTTTCACGTCCCCAACAAAGTTCGACATTCTCTTTGAAATAAGGAAAGGAGACACAGAAACAAAGGTGCCTTCCTTTCTCTTTACCCCAAAAAAAATTATGTTTTTTGTATCTAAATGTTACTACCACTGGAGAAAAGATTTGTTTTTATTTTCCATAATAAAATTTTAAAATTTCGGGACCTGACCGCACCACCCACCACCGAGTCCAACAAGGGGATGCAGACCAGCTGCACCAGTGCTAGCCAGGTCCAATACACTCACCGTACATCCCTGTGATGGCCTCCACCCTTAGCGAGTCATCCAGTAGATGTACCGATCGCTTGAACCATAAAGCCGATTGATGTGCTGAGGACCATTACACACCTCCGGTTTACCTGAAGCAGAGGCCAAAGTAATCTGTCAGTCTATGGGGGCCTTAGTTACCAGGACCCTCTTTTCCAGGGACACGAGTCTCCACGCACGGCAAACACATGGGTGATTTAGTCCCCAAGAGGAGCTAATAGCAACAGAGCGGCGGAAGCTACTCAAGGGGAGCCCTCAACCTCTGAAGAGGCAACAACAACGAAGGAGAAGAGGAAGAAAAAGCAGAAGATTAAAGGAGAAAGAAAAAGAAAGAAGAGGTCAGATCAGCTCGGGATTGTAACACTCGTGTTTACCTAAAGAAGGTAAATCCCCTGAGGGGCCTTTATACTCTGTGCAGCTCACAGTAAGCCCTTACAAAGCAGTTTATTCATCAGGATATAGAAAAAACTACGCAATTTTTAATTCAAGCCTAAGGAGATAGACATTTTTAGAATTAGTATACAAAGATTTATTGTCAGAAGAGTAAGAGTTTTGAGCTGAAATGATTTATTTTAAATTCTTAGACTATTGGCTGTGATGCCATTCTGTCAAAGCTTATAACACGAGGTGAAGAAATGATGGCCTCTTGTGAGGCATCTTGTAGGGCACCCAGGCCATCCTAACCTCGAAAGTAGGTGGGTCCTCATAACGTAGATGCAAGAACCAAGCAGAAAACCCCCCGGCCTGCCACCTCGAAAGTTATCACTTTACTTGGTGGACATTGCAATCACATCTTAGTTTACGTGCCACTGTCACCATTAGAGAGCACGACTGATCTTCGTCTGGATTGGGATACGAATTCATTACCTTCCGGTGACTATAATGATGCTGTTCCCAACTTGTCCACTGTGTCTGTGTTGAGCTATTTTCAATAACGTATTTTCACTCATACGTCTTCTACTTACTATCAAAGAGACCCTGATATGGCAGCCGAATCGTTAGTGCTCTTGCCTTCGGTTCAACAGTTCGTGGGTTCGAATCCCACCTTGAGCCTGGATGCTTGTAGTGGTTCGGAATCCACTTTGAACCATAAGTCCCGGTCTAATTAGCCCTCGTGTGCAAAAATGACCGTTGAGCGACAAACAAACCAAACCAACCAACCTATCGAAGAGACAGATGCAGTTAAAAGAAACGGAATTGAGAAAACTGCGGTAAATGAATTCGTCTACTTGCTCCTGATACAACATCATGACACATCCATTTGTATTGTTGTAATTATAGTTGTATTTGAATTAATATGCCACCACAATGTTAAGATTCTCAGAGTTACAGAATTTTTATTAAATGGACGATGTTTTTGTTTTCCGGGAAGAATTTTAAGATCTTATTCACTCATCGTGCAAGAGGGAAAACTTGGAAAAACTTCATTTATGTACCTTTATAAAATGCAGAGTCGCCCATCCAATTTTCTTAAGCCACAATCCTGAAGCTTTTTACACCCTAAGAGACCCTGGTTAGCGCTTTGGTTCAACAGTTCGTGGGTTCGAATCACACTTTGGGCATTTGTAGAAGCTTGGAATCTACTTTTAACTGTAGAGCCCTCGGGCGATAAAAATTGACCTCTGCCCCCTCCCAACTCTTGGTACTGTCTCGCATACAAATTAATTTCAACTGCACTCATTTCTATGATTAATAAAAATCTAATTATGTTTGCCTCTAAAGCTGTTTAAAACAATTAGCATTACTTTGAGAGAATCCATAAAATGATAAATAAATTTTATTATCTTAAAGTATCAAATCACGCATTCGTAGAGAATTGCAGAACTGTGCGCATGGGTTGATTCTTAGCTTGAATACGATTCCCAATTTGTTTAATAAACAGAAAATTTGTGAGAAAGAATCTTGCGCTGCAATGGAAACGAAGCATTCATTTAGTGGCACGATACGAGTTTTGTGTAATTTGTAAGCCATTTATCTCCATAACCGTTTATGCCGTACATCTTTCCCCATTCACAATTACCTTCGAAGAGGACAAAAAAAAATCCTTCAAGGTTGCCAGCACAAGTATTACGTATTCCTCAGCTTTCTATTTACTCGGCTCCGAATCGCACTTGTTACGGGTAAGAAACGGGATTCCATTTGTTTTCTCTGCGCGAGCACGCGAAGTGAGAAAGCACACCATAAAAGAAATTGATGACAGCACTCGAGGCAAACGAGCGAGGTCGAATGGGAAATTTTTCTCCGCTTTAGAACAAAGCCTTAATGAGTGACAGTGAAAATGGCAAGAGAAAAAATAACTTCTTCAGTCTCGCTGCTTTCTTCTCCAATTTTCTAAGACATTGCTTTCTCGTGTAGATGGGATGACATAACCCGCGACACGTTTGACGGCTTTCTTTGGCCTTTTTTCCTCGCCATGGCTGTCGCCGCTCATTTCCAGTTCAGATGGGCTTCTGACAAGCTCTATTCCCTCAGACATCATCCATGTCTTGAAAATCATGCTGGATCTGTTATGTTTCCTTTCTGCCCAAAGTTTTGTGCTGAAATTTTTGTCTTTATAGAAGCTATATTGTAAATAATTTCGTAAAATGCTGTCTGGATGAAGTATCGCAGATTTCCCTTCGCCTGTTCTTGTGAATCAATTGTGCAATTGTACGCATAGGTTTCGCTTCATCAAAACTATCGCCTCGCGCAGTAAACTAGTTTGAAATAGAAATTGTATAACAAGTTGAGATGTTCTAAAGAATTTCGTAAAATATTGCCAAAACTATAGGTCGGGCCATCATGCGCACACTTTATTCTTGCACACCCATTTCGCACCCCTACTGTCAACTTACTTTATGCAGAAATTGTATTAAAAAAAGGTTGCTTATGTAAAAGCGGGCATCGTGCTCAAATAGTATTCGAAATCTCTCATTTTTCAATCGAAACTAACAATATCGTTCAAGTGATGAAATTCTTTGTGTTATATCTGTGTACTTATCTCTACAGCCTCCAGTGGAAGCTGTATTAATGTAAATAAAATAATTAGCCCATTAGTTTTATCCACAATAATTAATATGAATACGAGACTGCCCTTCTCCCAAATGATAAACAACAATAGAAAGAATTTTTCTATAAATTATATTTCCTATTTTCATTTTTTGAATGTAGTGCTTGATTGTATCGCTTTCTGAGTGTTTACTTTTCCTTTCAATATTATTCCGTTCGTGTTATTATATAGAGATAAAAAATGTCCGTAAATATAGCGTGAAAGAAAATTTTTGCTCACAAGTTAGTTACTTTTTCAAATTGTAAAATTTGAATATTTTTTAAATCATTTAAAACATTGAAACATTTTATACCACAGCAAATAAAATTTCTGTTAAAATAACAGGTAAGCAATAGAGAAACATTTCTGAGTCTACTGTTCCAATCGTTTAAGAGTTCCTTATCATAATGAATTCCCATTGCGATAAGAACATTTACTTTGCGTGCACTTACGATAAACAAAGGACTCTCTTTACAAGTCATTTCCTTGGGATGAATTTTGTTCAGTCAAAGATCAGCTTGTCGTTCACCCTTCAGTAAACGCACTGCTGGGATGACGACACCGGCTCGTCAAACAATCAGAACATTTCGGAAACAATTGAAAGTTAAGATCAAAAGCATGGAACAAACATCGATGACTTCTTTTCTCTCACCTCAATTATTGGCGTTTTCATTTATATTGAGAAGACAATTGCTGCTGGGTGGAGAGAGTTCTGTTGCCTATTCGAAGTTCCCTCACTTTGCATTTGAATCCAATGAAAAAAATATGTTATGAAATAAATTATTTTGCCCATCTTTTAAGATTCTAACATTTTACAGATGCATAATATTAACAAACGTTCAGTTAATTGTTTTTACTTTGTTGAGTTATCTCATTAAGGAATTGTAAGAATTATTATTTTTTGCTTTTGGCATGTACATTTTATTTAAGATAAAAAATAATTAGTTAATCAATGGGTTTTTTTCCAGCAAACTATAGATAAAATTTTTATTGTTCGTCACTGATTTTCAGAGATCAATCAATAATTTCAATTAAGTAAATATATTTTCTTAAGGAAATTGAATAGTTCATATTAATTTTGATTCTTACTCATTTATTTTGGAATAAAATTACGAAATATAACAAAATGATGAAGTTGAAATCACAACCCATGAAAAATCAAGGTACCGCTTAACGAGAATCATTTCAATGCTATTTCCATCGCCTTCATGTCAACTGAACTTTATTCTTCATAGGTTTGGCATTTTTATTGTGTAGATTCTGAAAAGTAAAAATTATCTAACTGTAAACGCGGCACAATTCGGATTACAGAGTGGCTATTTCAAAAGAATGATTGAAGTAATATATGTATGTGTATGTGCGTGTGTGTGTATTGAACGATTCATCTTAATTCTGAATTTTGCAGCTCAACCTGTCGCTTCAAGTGAATTTTGTTGGAGGATTGTTCACTGCTGTGTATGAAAATATTTTCGATTCGTTAGTCTTGAAGAATGTTTTCGATAAAATGTATAAACTATTTAAAAATTCTATTGTCTCCAAAAAATTAGAGAATATTAAAAATATGCGATCGACATGATATTTAGGAATTTTTGAGAGAAGATTTTTATTGAATTGCTTACTTACTCGTAAAACAGGACATTTTTTTCTTCGGTAACTATTGTGAAAATGTTTTAGTAAATTATGTTTTTTAGAATATCATTATCCTTTAGTAGTATAATTTTGTAAATTACTAATTTAATGACATTAAAAGTATCTTTTGCATAATCTTCAAGTAGGTTGATTTTAGTATACCTTATTACACACCACTTGTGATTATGTATAAAATTAAACCTAACCAACTAACTTTTTAGTGCATTCTGTACGGACGAGTTATACTAATTATCTTTCGTCTTTGATTATTCACTAAAAAATAAAAAAATAACTTTCATTTCTATATAAACAATTAATTCCATAAACAATTAAGATATTTTTATCAACTGAAATACCTCTATGTTTTTGACTTAATTATCGAAACGATCTTTTCAGCTATCATTAAATAAGATACATCGTAGCTCAATACTTTAAAAAAAGATACAAATTTTTAACTTTTAGAAAGGATGTTTTAGAAGAAAAAAGGCAAATTTGAAAAAAGAACTCTGAATATAAGCCAGTAAAATTTTCAATTTATTCAGCAATACTATTTTAGGAGAACTGATTTCTTACATTTTTTTTTCAATGAGAATAATTCAGTGCATATGAGGCTTTATAAGAGTGCTTAGTTATAAAGACAAAGAAAATCTGTCGTTCCGAGAACTGCCCATAGAAACACGTGAAACCGTCGGTATGACAGTTAAGATGATGGAAGCACTTAAATGAAATGTGACTGCTTTTCAAATTGTGTCCTTAAATGTGGAGCCACGAGATTTGCTTACTTTATTTTCCCTGCTGACTGAGGGTCCCTTCATTGTCCCTCGCATGCATTGAAAATATTTTTCTTTGCATAGCGGAGAACCGCAATCAACAACGGCCGTTTCAGTCTCTGTCCGGAGTCCTGCTCACCCGTCTTCGAAAAGGAATTCACTTTCCATTTCATCTCTGCAAGCACCCCCTCCCCCTCTTTCGAACGGAACGCCCCTCGCATCCCCGGGAAGAGGATTCCACCGGAAGGCTGTCCCGAGGGGAAGGGCTCGGGAGTAGGGGGAGTTTCATAATCCAAGCGGTTTTAACAATGGATTGTTTTCAAACGGGAAAGAAGAAAAGAATGATGAGTCATTTTTCTTTCGATTACGGGTGATGATGGCCATAATGACTTCTGTTGGAATGAATATTACAAAAAGAGAATTGTTGAGAAAGCGCGGAAGAGCGCTCTTTGTCCAGACGCAAACAGAATTGCGTACATCACTGTGAAACGTATGAACTCGAGATGTGAAATCTTATTTCATAATTCTTTCGCAAGTTTTTCCAGATTGAGGAAAATTAAGCATGGGAATCTGTTAAAGGCGACATCAATTTGTGTTACAGAACTGCAATAAAATAAGAAAATTGTTAAATTGCGCGCATGTGGGCGAGTACACCCACTGCTTAGAAATATACAGAAATAAATGATAAGAATTACTTTATACAAATAAAAAATGGATAGGAGTATAATTTATAATTCATTTGCATTGTTATTTGAATGAATGTGTGCAGTTTAGTTTGTTATCTTTGGTGAATTAAATTCTGTCCTGAAAGTCATTTATTCTCCAGTAGAAATTCACCGGTGTCATTGCAATCGACTTATGAAATAATTATTAAAGATTGATTATTAACAGATTCATAGGAAAATGAAATATCAAACCTCTGTTTTTTTAGCACAAAAAATTGAATGTCCAAATTTGAATCTTTCATGCCAAAAAGGACCGCAATTTTGTCATAAGTTTTAATATGTCACAACCTTTAACTACTTAATGAATGAATCAAAGTTAGTTGATCTCATAATGAAACTAAACTACGAAATTGACAGGAAACAATAATTATTCGATTTTATTATTCTTCCAGACAATACATGATAAAGAAACAACAAAAAAAAAAAAGATATCAAGAAATAAGACAAAAAATTTCGACAGTTATCAGTTATATGATATAACAAGAACAGAACCATGAATTCTAATTGTATATATAAACTCTTATAATAATATAATAATTCTAAAAAATTACTTAACATAACTCTAAAAAAATAGCAAATATATAAATTAATTTGCATAAAACATTTTCATTCGTTCAACAAAATGAATTGAAATTGAATTTCAGAAATTTGTTTAATTTGTAATTTGCATTTATAGGAGATTATTTTTTATAAAATATTATTTTCCATTCATAATGATATTTTTGATCAGTTATTTTCCATCAATAATGCATATAATAATAATTTACTATGAATAGAAAAAAAAATTATCCTTGTTTATAAAATCCTAAACTTATGAGGTAATTTGAATAATTCTCTTCCAATGGTAAACTGTATTGATATGTTTGGAAGGCTTGTCACGCTACAGATTCTTCTTTTACTCGCTCAATCGTGAGATTTTAAAAATAAATTCTCACACTCCGCCAAGCATCTCCACCTAATGCAGCAATCGAACCCACGAGCTGTTCAACTATAGACAATCACGCAATTTAAAGTTGATTTCACTCAAATAACACTCTCTGAGAAGGCTTTCACTGCCACCTGCTCTCGAAACGGATTTGTTGGTTTTTCGTCTTAAAGCTTATTTATGTTTGCTAATGATATGTTTGTAGTAAAGTACAAATAATATTTATATGTTTGTATTTTTTATGAGTGAGCACACGCTTTCTGAAAACATTTATTGCTCAAAATGAAGGGAACAAATAAAAGATGATAATGATTCAATCACAAATATGAATCGAACGAATAACTTTAACAAATATATTTCTCTTCAAATACAACATAATTTTCATAATTTTGTGTCTCATCTTTTTTTAATTACAAAATAATTCCTTCTTTCGTTATTGTTGAGATTCTGAATACGCCATTTTATTACGATTCTCATTGGTGTAAAATATCCAAGACGTCAGATGACGCTTCATCCATGACCCACATCGTACCGAGACGGCGATTTTAGTCCGACTTGTCGACGCATTTTCTGCCTGCCTTTAAACCACATTCTTCGAGCGGCAGCAAACAAGGCGAAGTTCACCTTCGAATGTCTGAGAATAATGTCGAAGTTCATTTTGTCCATAAAACGATTTGTTATATAAGGAGCAAAGAATTGCTTTGACAAACCGTTTTCCATTGATAGAAGCCATTAACACATGGACAACAGAACAGCAAAAATGGCGAAATGAAAAAGACGTGACAAAACATTAATTTTATTGTTGTTGTTGTTGCTTATCCTCCATGTCTGACGGAGTCAGACTAGATCCACGAGTTCGTTGACTGTAAGGAAGTCGAAGACTAAAAGAGGATTGCTAAAGAGATCCTCCCTAGAGAGACCCATGCAATCCAAAAGATGCTCAGGAGAAGCCTGATGATTTTGGCACTTGGTGCAGGTGACGAAAGTTTTCCTGCCCTCGTTGAAAGTGAGGCACTTAATATGACCGCTAGCAAGTCTTGAGAGAACAGTCCGGGTACGTCTGTCACACGGGAGGTCAAGGGACAAACCCGGTTTTATTCCCTTGTACCAATTATGGGTGGGGGGTGTT
Source organism: Latrodectus hesperus (assembly GCA_037975125.1). Lineage (NCBI taxonomy): Eukaryota > Metazoa > Arthropoda > Arachnida > Araneae > Theridiidae > Latrodectus > Latrodectus hesperus. The sequence goes on from CM075852.1 coordinate 122,943,773, forward strand.
TTCCACTCCTCCGAGATTTTTGATTTTTCCCGGGAGTATAACTCCAGAAAAGTAAGTGTGGAAGAGGGAGAATTTGAAATCCTGCAACCCTCCTTAGCAAGATTATCGGCCATTTCATTCCCGTGGAGATTCACATGTGAAGGTATCCATTGCAAGTGAACATCATGATTAAGTGAAATGAGCTTTAATTTAAGCAGGATAGAGTTGCTGATCTTGTCGCCTACAAGAAGCCAATTACTAAGATGGTGGAGAGAACTACGGCTGTCAGACAAGATCCATAGGTCACCATAATCCTCTTCAGAAAGAATAGCTTCTAGTCCCAGGTCTATTGCAATCAATTCACTTCTGAAGACAGAGCAGTGATTGGGATTACGATGAGAAAGAGTCAAATTGGTGTGAGGGGTTTCAATATATATGCCACTACCTGCTAGAATATCAATTTCACTACCGTAAGTGAAGATTTTGATGGTATTGTTAGGAATGTGGCTTAGGTTTTCCAAGGTCAGTTGTCTAAGATGTTCTGGGATGTAGTCTTTATTATTAACATGAGTACTTAAGTTAAAGTGAAAGTAAACCCTGGGGAGTATTTATTTTATAATTAATTTAAATCGGCAAGGACGATTTAAATTTTTAAAAATAACCTTAATTTATAGAATTCTAAATTAATAATTGCAATATTTAAACCTTAAGACTGTTTATTGCCTTGATTACGCCAACATTAAAAATTTTCTATCAATTAATACTGTTAAAATAATAAAAAGCAAATTTGTGAAATATATGGGTTAAAAAAGTTCTTCAAATTTCTTAAAAAATTTTCTCCTTATTGTAAAACAAGATTTTTTATTTTGATCAAAAAGCGCGACGGCGCTAATATTATTGAAACGTATTCAAATAAGTTCGCCAAACTGATTAAAAATCATTTCCAACTTACTAAAATCACAAATTTCCTCCTTGGAAAAGTTAAGGTGACTTTTAAATACTATCAAAAGTGCAATAAGTTTATTTATTTTTTCAGAAAGGTAATTAGCCATGTACACAGTAATTATTGTTCAAAATGCACTAAAGAATGAATTTATGTCGTTTTTTCCTTAAACTGGTAAAACGTTTTGGAATTGAAGAATTTTCCTAGTGTGAAGCCAATGTTTCTCTGGACAGAATCCATTTTAACAATGCACAAAAGAACGTGCTGAAGATAGCTTTACTTATCACACATAGATCTTTTTTAAATTAGTTCAATTTTGGTTGCAAAAAAGTGAAAAACTACAGTTTTCGGGTGGTATCGCTGAATGCCAGATATTCATTAAGTGGAAAACATCATACCGATCACCCACTCTGGAATGATGTCTTACACACTCAAAGAAGATAGATTTAGAACATAATAAAATTTAGATTGCATTAATAATAGGGTATCTTGAACCAGATCCTGCCTGGCGAACCCCAGACAAAATCCACTGCTAGCCTCGCAAATTGCAACACCAAGGAAGACAAGAGATATCACAACAAAATTTATTTTGTAGGTAACATGTTGACCAAGTATCAAATGATTAAATTTATAGACTTCTGTGAATTGTGGTCCCTGCCGAAATCAATAGCCGCCATTGTTGGAGATAGCGGCTGGGTCAATCGTTGAGCAACCATGGACCACATGTTTTCTATTGGCGAAAGATCCGGAGAGCTAACCGGCAATGGAAGCAATTCAATTTGGTGATTGACGTCTTGGACAATGCGTGTCACATGTAGTCACGCATTATCCTGTTGAAATATGGCTGCGTTGCCCACATTCCTTCCCCGAAGGTAAGGAAGGATCACTGGCTGGTTAAAGTATTGGCTATGCGTACAAGAAAAAAGCGAAAATGATATCCAATACTGTTTTATCACTTGATTTTGAAATCTACTTTAAATGCCACTACCAGTACTGCTACGATCAAGTTTACTTCCTGTCCATGTACACAAAAAGAGCATCCATGGGGACATTATTAATTCGTTCGAGATCCAATTGCTTCTGATAGCACGACAATTCCATTTGTTTGCTAACTTGGACAGAAAGGTTAACAAGAAAATAAACACAATAGAGACCCTCAGACCCGCATTGGCTTTCCCAACTAAAGTTAAAAGCAGCACTTTCAGATATTTTTCAAAGAGTTAAAATCACAGTTTTAGAATTATCAAACAGCGCCTTTACGGTTTCCATTCTGCAACTAAATTTAGTACCACTGAGTGATGTCTGTAAAATCTATTTGTGAACAAATGTACTTTTTCATATAAGGCATGCCTTTTTGATGACGCTTCTATGAAAGGGTAGTGCGTAAGCTACTGAAATATATTTCTTAGTGAATGCAGAAATGGACATTCCTACACTAACTAAAAGTTAAATTTAAGAAGATTTCTTAAAAATGAACGTAAGTTGCCACCGGATTATCCAGCTGTGTTTGTGCGGCATTATATGATCCTCACCGTCATACCATTGGGCTCAGAGGTCTGAAGATGTGGTCCAAACGAAGAAATCACTTCTTTCAGCAATTAAATCAAGTTTTAGTTCCGTAAAATCCAACAAAATATTCAGGGATTTTCTATGTTATCATCTATGTAACTGCAGCCACTTGCGCATGATTGAAAATGTCTTGAGTTTCATCAACAATTATAAAAAATAGCACGATTTTTTTATTTTGAATATATTTGCAGATTTGTGATCTGCATAAATAAAGAACAATATTTTGATAATCTTCATGTACATAAGAATACGGGTTCTCTTCATTTTTAAAAACTTTTTCAGAGAATGGCAACCCCGCAGGGGGCTTACCTTCTTTAGGTAAACACGGGTGTCACAATCCCGAGGTACCCCAGTGATCTGTCCTCTTTAATTTCCTCTCTCCTCTACTCTTCTGCTTTTTCTTCTGCTTCAGTCCGGGGGGCTTTCTGCTTGGTTCTTGCATCTACGTTATGAGGACCCACCTACTTTCGAGGTTAGGATGGCCTACAAGAGGCCATCATTTCTTCACCTCGTGTTATAAGCTTTGACAGAATGGCATCACAGCCAATAGTCTAAGAATTTAAAATAAATCATTTCAGCTCAAAACTCTTACTCTTCTGACAATAAATCTTTGTATACTAATTCTAAAAATGTCTATCTCCTTAGGCTTGAATTAAAAATTGCGTAGTTTTTTCTATATCCTGATGAATAAATTGCTTTGTAAGGGCTTACTGTGAGCTGCACAGAGTATAAAGGCCCCTCAGGGGATTTACCTTCTTTAGGTAAACACGAGTGTTACAATTCCGAGGTAGCCCCTCCCCAGTGATCTGACCTCTTCTTTCTTTTCCTCTCTCCTCTAATCTTCTGCTTTTTCTTCCTCTTCTCCTTCGTTGTTGTTGCCTCTTCAGAGGTTGAGGGCTCCCCTTGAGTAGCTTCCGCCACTCTGTTGCTATTAGCTCCTCTTGGGGACTAAATCACCCATGTGTTTGCCGTGCGTGGAGATTCGTGTCCCTGGAAAAGAGGGTCCTGGTAACTGAGGCCCCCATAGACCGACAGATTACTTTGGCCTCTGCTTCAGGTAAACGGGAGGTGTGTTGTGGTCCTCAGCACATCAATCGGCTTTATGGATCAAGCGATCGGTACATCTACTGGTTGACTCGTTAAGGATGGAGGCCACCTCAGGGATGTACTGGGAGCGTATAGGACCTGGCTAGCACTGGTGCAGCGGGTCTGCATCCCCTTGTTGGACTCGGTGGTGGGTGGTGCGGTCAGGTCCCGAAATTTGAATATTAATAGATGGAAAATCAGAAATTATCTTTTCTCCCACGGGAGCAACTTTTGCAATTTTCTGATAATGAATTTTTCATTATAAAAAGAAAGAAGGGAGCCTTTGAAAATGTGTCCCTCATTCTAATTCAGAAGGGAATATCAGTAACTGTCGGGGAAGTGAGAAATATACGAAAAATTCAATCTTGCTGGTGGAAATTGCAAATACCACACTCAAGCTAAAACCATCAGCAATTTGCGGATGCTTGCTAACATAGAGGTAACTGTTTTGCCTCATGGCAGCCTCAATTTTCCCCGTGGTGTTCTTCCCGGAAGGGATTTGGAAAATACGCCTACGGATGAAATTCTGGAAAACAACAGGATCAGAAGGTCTGTGGTGTTGAACGTATAAGAGTCAGAAGAGATGGAAAGTAACTCGACAGTAAGCTTCTCATTCTGACATTTGCAGACCCACCCTCTGCAGAATAAAAAAGCCCTCTGCAGAATATAAAAACCCCCCAGATCCTCTGCCCCAGACCTCCTGCAGAATATAAAAGCAGCCTATTTGAACTTTTCCGTCAGGTCATACATCCCAAATCCATTGCGATGTTTCAAACGTAGACGTGAAAAGAAAACAGGGGTTCACAAGTTATAAGTGGGGGTCCATGAAAAATTTTCTGGTTTTCATAATAAAGAGCAAAAATTTTGGCTTGGATTTACCTATCAACGTGGGCAGGTGGCATCATTCATTAGGTAGGTACTCAAAAATATTCGAGATTCAGTTCAAGCACAGAATTGAATAGAACAATAGATATACAAGTGTACACCACATGTCGAGAATTGCAAAGTGCCATCTCATTAAAAGTATTATGACTATCTTTTACTGTTGATTTACATTTCAGAGTTCATTGTTGATTTTTTTTAATTTGTTGATTGTTTGTAATAATGTTTATAATTTTGTATAACCACAAGTATTATTTTAATAAATAGGACACAAGAAAATGTGCTACTTCTTTTTCCTTCTTAACACTCCCCATTTAGGGTCATATTTTTAGGAGTTTTGGTAATACAGTAGAAATGCAGCAGCAGGGGGTCTACCGAAAATAGTAAAACTTTGAAAGTGGTCCACGAGAAAAAAAAAGTTGGTTTACCCATGTTCTAGACCCTCCATATCCATCCGTAAAGCCTTGTCCTAGGAGGCATCCCTCGGACGAAGACTTATCGTTCGAGGAGATGTCTGATGACATGCTTTCTATCTCCGGGAAAGGAGCTTTTCAAACTGAACAATAACTTTCTGTTTCTTGGAACTGCTAAGGTTCATATCATGATGACATAATTCTTTAATTTCAGCCTACAACCCCGCAACTTTTGCACTTCAGGAAACAATCCTGAAGTCAGGCAGTAACTTTACCATGCGTGAATTTAAAAGCTTTAGAAAAGACTGTGGTAACGATGGTGCAGTGTCTGGAGGTATTTATCTAATACTTTCCCCAGCACTGACCATCCATTGAATACTACTCTACAAGCTGTAGCTGTAAGATTTCATCCTTCATGCTTATTAACAGTCTGAAGTTTATATTTACCACCACATAATGTCATCAGCCAAGAGGAACTCTATGCATTAATAGATCAGCTGCCAACATTATTTCTGCTGTTAGGTGACTTTAACGGTCATAATTCTTTGTAGGGAAGTGATGATATTAATTCTCGCGGTCGGCAGATAAAGCAGCTTATTTCAGACAACAGTCTCTGTCTGCTTAATATCGACGAGAAAACATATTTCCATGTACCCACAAGAACATTTCACGCTCTCGATCTGGCCATTTGTTCACCCTCTCTTCTGCCATTGTTAAATTTAATTGTAGGAAATGATCTGCACAACAGCGATCATTTTCCTCTCATTATCTCCCAGACTGATGGTAGTAATGTAGGAGAAAACATCTATACCTACTTACGTGTAGTCGAGCAGATTGGATGTTATTTACACAATTAGTAGTCATTGATAATGAAATGGTTGCGATTGCTTATATTGATGATGCCGTATGTAAAGTCACCGAAACAATTATTAATCCAGCTGATACATCAATACCTAAGAGTTCCCTTATACCACACAGGCATTGCAAACATTGGTGTAATGATGAATGTCAAAAAACATGAAAGAAACAGAGGAAGTTATGGGGTTATTTAGAAAATACCCCACAACGGAGAATCTTATCGCCTTTAAGAGAGCCAAAGCATTAGCTCGCAGAACTCGTTGTCGAAGTAAGAAGGAATCCTGGTCTCGCTATGTATCCTCTATTACTTCTTCCACATCCAGTAAACAATTATGGAGAAAAGTGAAAGCAGCCAATGGAATATATAGAGAGTTTTCTATTTTTATTTTGAAATCCAGAGCTGCTGTATACTCTTTTCTTAAGGACATTGCTAACGTCTTTCGTGAAACCTTTGCTAGCGTCTCAAGCAACGGCTCTCATAGCCCTTCGTTCTTAAGGACTATAAGTCGTGTTGAGCGAACACCAATTCGTTTCAACCATGGACAAGCTTTGGTTTACAACTGTGAATTTCGGATGTTGAAATTGAAGAGAGCATTACAGCAGGCCAATAATACCAGTCCAGGAGCTGATGGAATCAGCTATTAAATGCTTCAAAATTTAAGTCCAGATTCCCTTTTGAACTTGCTGTTTTTGTTCAATAGGATCTGGACTGAAAATATTTCCATCAGCATGGAATGAAGCAATAGTGATTCCGGTTCTTAAGGCTGGTAAATATCCTTCACATTATCGACCAATAGTCTGACGAATTGCTTCTGTAAGACTCTCGAACGTATGGTCAACGTCCGTCTCGTATATGTCTTGGAAAAAAATAAATGTATACATATTAATCAAAGTGGCCTCCGAAAAGGGAGATCCTTTCTTGATAATATCACATATTTGGAAACCCAAATCCGCAACGCTTTTGTGCGGAGAAACCATCTTGTTTCCATTTTCTTTGACATATAGAAGGCATACGACCGTACATATAGCGATATGAAATTCTCCGTTCATTATATGATTTTGGCTTTCGAATAATCTTCCGATATTCCTACAAAATTTCTTATGCACCCGTGTTTTAAAAGTCCGCGTATTGGAACAATTTTTTCCAATACTTTTATTCAAGCCGAGGGTGTACCCCAAGGTTCTATTTTAAGTGTCACCCTTTTTAATCTTTTCATTAGCACCACCTTCAGTAAATGGTACTTTGTATGTTGACGACCTACAAATATGCTGTCAGGGGTCTAATATGCGATTAATTGAGAGACAACTGCAAACTGCAGTTAACAAACTTGGTGCCTGGTGTAATGCGAATGGCTATACTTTATCACCAAGCAAGAGTAGATGTGTCTACTTTTGTAGAAAGACTAGCCTTCACACAATGATCCAGTTATTGATATCAACAACATCCCAATACAAGTAGTCAATGAAATAAAATTTCTGGGAATTATCTTTGACCGAAAATTAACCTTCTTCCTCATGTTTTACATCTGTGGAAGAAGTGTGAGCGATCGCTTAATATCCTCAAGGTGCTTACAAATACAACTTGGGTTGTAGATTGCACATCACTACTTCGGATTTATCAGTCATTGATTTTATCCCGCATTGACTACGGATGTGTTGTTTATGGATCTGCTAGATCTTCTATTTTATGAAGATTGGACACAGTTCATCACTCTGCTTTAAGGATATGTTCTGGGGCTTTCCGCATATCACCCGTTTAGAGTCGATGCACTGAATGTCATCAAATACCGTTAGACATGAGACGAATGCAGCAGTCTCTCAATTACTAAGCTAAGATCATATCAACCCCTCATCATCCTATGCGTTCCATGGTTCCTAACGTCTCTCTTAGGAGACTATATGATGCTCGTCCAATGAGCATCCCACCTTTTTTTCACACGAACGAAATTATATCTGTGGCTCTCAGACCTATGTGATGTTCGGATAGAGACAATAGATACTTTTGCTCATCCGCCTTAATATGATTCAACAATTAATTTTAATAACTCTTTTGCTCAGTTTTCAAAATCAGACACAACATCTATTGTTTTTCAAACTCTATTTCCCTCCCATCGCTGTCAGTATCAGTCATACACATTTGTATTCACAGATGGTTCAAAAACATCAGGACATGTGGGCTGTGGAGTTATAAATAATACAGTTTTTAGTTACAATCTACATTCGTCCTTATATAACATTATATTTTGTTGTATACCAAGTCACGTAGGTCTTGATGGAAATGAGAGAGCGGATGCAACTGCAAAGGCTGCATCAGATCCAATTTCACTATCGGTTCCGCTCTCTGATGTGAGAAAGGGTATAAAAAGTTTTATATAGGATCTTTGGCAGGAATTGTGGAACATGCAGGTCAGCAACAAGTTACATACCATTTTCCCATCCTTCATCTCATTATCAGTTTTACCGTTACGAAGTGCAGATGTTAAATTGACTCGTCTTCGTATCAGACACACGCGTTTCACACACAGACATTTGTTTCTAAGTGAAATAAATCCATGGTGTGAAACATGTGATGAACCACACATTTACTGTTTACCATATTTAAATTTCATGTCATGATTTTAACCAACAACGTTTACACTTTTTTAATACTGATTTTATAACTTTATTTGATATAATAGGGGATCCACCCCATAAAAACCAATTCGCTTTCTAGAAGGCAATAGGTTTCATACATTTTTTTAAATTTATATTTTAAAATTGTATATATATTTGATTTTTCCTTTTTTATACTTTATAATTAGATTTTAAGATAAATCATACACTGATTTTTGTTTTTTAAATTTTTATTTTGTTGCTTGGGTTTTTATTAAAAAATAAATAAATAAAAATAAATCTACAAAAATCTTACTTTTGGCGAAGCATGTCCATCTCTAGACCTTGCGTTATAAAACCCAACCAACCAGAGAATGGCAGTCTAGTTGTCAAACCCATTCATTCCGAAAAATCGCCTACTTTAGAACTTATTTTTCCGTCATGTCATTCACAGCGATTCCTTGACTTACAAAAGAAGCAACAGTTTCGCAGACTTTTTCAAATATTCACTTATTTTGAATACTGCTTAGCAGGACAATACACTTTCAGTGAAATGTATCAAATAGTTCTCTGAGTTTTATGAGCATAGCAGGACTCGTGAGGTTTTTCCACTGCCTTCGACCAGCTACTAAAAACCCATAAATTGCAGATGCAGTGTCATTAGGATCACCGAAAACAACTCCTCAAGAAAGGTCTTCGAAGCTCTCATCGAATGGGAAAGTTCAGCTTCCATTGAGCAGAGTTTACTGGAGAATCTTGAACTTTTCAGGGTCGTTAGTACCAATTATAAGGGCCAGTTCGCGCTTTTGCGTATTAACAGCTTAGTGACATTGTACACTGAGATGTCGCCCCTAATAATGAAAGTAAAATTTTTACCTTTCAATATAATCTTCAGATAGGTGTGTATTCCTGAACTAGTCAATGAAAGTGAAAAAAGCCAGAACTACTGTGACTGAAATGTCAAAATCAATTCAAATAATTTTAATCCCCCAAACATTTGGGGGTGCGATAGCACTCCCACTCTTTATTTGTCCCCTGTGATCGACTAACTTTCAAATGATTGATATTTGACCGAGACCGATAATGGACGTTCTGGGAGATTTCCTCTCAGGTTGCCACAGCGAGGCTTCTATTGGTCCTATCGACTGGAAAATGTCGGTATAGGCTTTAGAGCCAAATATTGCCAAGCTACTCAAAATTTTACGGACTTATTTCTCAAGTTTAGAAAACGCTATTTTTACCCAATCACATTGGTTTAGACAATTTCACAAATAAAACAAGTAATTAAACAGAGGTATAAAACAAATATTCACATTAAACAGATTATAAAATATTTTAATTTTTTGTAACAATCTTGTGCAACCACTTCACTTGAAACTTAATGTTTGGAACTTCTACATCAATGGTTATCTTAATTTACACTACTGGCCATTAAAATTGCTACACCAGGAAAGCGGCACACCACACACGTGAAATTTGCATGACAGGTAGACCTTCCTGTGATATGCAAATGATTAGATTTTCAGCGCATTCATACAAAGCAGGCGACAGTAGTGACATCTACAATGTGTATAAAACCAGAGATTTGACATCAGTTTTCTCATACTCAATTTCCGTTTCAACGATGTTTTCGGCAAAGAAAGTTGTTGTAATGCCTCGTGTAAGAAGAAGAAATGCCTATCAGCACATGTCTGACTTTGATCGAGGAAGGATTATAGCCTACCGCAATATTATCGTACCGCAATATTGCTGCTCGCGTCGGTCGAGACCCTATGACTGTTAGCAGAATATGGAATCGATGGGTTCAGGACAATCATACGGAACGTCATGCAGGATCTCAGCGATCCCCCATCACTAACAGCAGAGAAGACAGACATCATATCCGCATGGTCACAAGGGATCGTAGAACCACGTCACGAACCCAGAGTCGAAAAATGGAGTCATTTGCAAGGCAACAAGTTTCTGCTCGAGCAGTTCGACGACGTTTGCAGCAGCATGAATTGTCTGCAAGGCGACCCTGGCTTCGGCTACCATTGACGCTGCGTCACAGACAGGAGCGCCTTCAATGGTGTGATCAGCGACGAACCTGGACGCGGGAATAGCATCACGTCATCTTTACAGATGAATCTCGGTTCTGTATACAGGACCATGATGGCCGCATCCGTGTTTGGAGGCATCGTGGAGAACGCGCATTGCTAGCTTGCATTGGACATCGCCATACTGGCCCATCTGCTGGAGTGATGGTATGGGGGCCATTGGATACACGTCTCGATCACCTCTTGTTCACATTACCGGCACTTTGAACAGCAACCGTTACATTTCTGATGTGTTAAGGCCCATGGCTCTGCCCTATCTTCGAGGCCTCCCTAATGCTTTGTTTCAACAGGATAATGCACGACCGCATGTTGCCCGTACTGTTCTGAACTTCCTTGATACAGAACAGGTTCGACTGTTACCCTGGCCAGCACGTTCTCCTGATCTGTCACCCATTGAGAACGTGTGGTCAATGGTTGCCGAGTGATTGGCGCGCCATCACTCACCATCCACTACTGTCGATGAACTGTGGCATAGCGTTGAAGCTGCATGGACTGAGATCCCCGTACATGCCATACAATCTCTGTTTGACTCCATGCCTAGGTGGATAAATGCTGTCATTGCAGCCAGAGGTGGCTGCTCTGGGTACTGATTTCTCAAGATCTATACATCCTAATTTCCTGTTAATCTAATCACTTGTTCTTTCCACTATAATGTATGCGTCCAATAAATATCGTTCTGTTATTTGCATTCCTTCTTGGTGTAGCAATTTTAATGGCCAGTAGTGTAATTTGACGATTCCTGCAGGAGTGAAATACACCCAGATAATCAAAATTTTTTAAATTTTGAAATGATGACAAATCTACTAACGAGCAATTATAATAATTAATATTACATTAAATATGTTTAATAACTCTGTAAGAGAATAGTTTGCGATTAATAAAAGCAAGAATAACGATAGTCTGGTAATCAACTCAGTGTGTAAAATACTTACAACATAACAGTGTACGAAAAGTTTGATATGGAATATACAATGTTTGTGGTCCTCAAGAACAATGCTTAGTTTTTTATAAGTAAAGAAAATATTCAGTATGGATTTCTTCAATTAAATTGCATGTCTGGTGTGACAAACATATAAATATAATCTAGAAAAAATGCTGCTTTCAGAGAATAATTTGAAGTTTTTTTAAAAATGTTTTTAAAGGTCTGAAGCTAAAGTTTTGCATTGTATTATAAATACGGATTCTTTTTTTTAAAATTATTTTAATAATTTAAAACAGTTTATACAAAGCCTGATAATTCAATTAGTTCAACAATAAACTATGCAATCGGTATAAAAAATCAAATTTGAAAAATAAATTTTTGCTATTATCTTTTTGATTTTCTTAAAGTTTTTAAAAACTTTTAAACTACTTGAATATAGATATATTATGAAATAATTTTAATAGCATCAACTTATTGATTCAGAGAAAAGGGAAAACCGATCAATGAAGAAGAGCATAGAAAAAAAAATTGATTTGTCGTAAATATAATTATTTTTATTAGACTAATATCGAATAATTGGAAAGATTCCAATTAAAATCAATATAGTTGATAAAATTTTGTCTAATGGGCATCGAAAAGGTGGAAGTTATAAAAATAGTTATTTACACGCTACATAATTATGCATATGTACAATATATTATTAATTACACAATAATTATCTTGATGGTAATTTCTATGCTTAAACCAACAGACATTAGTTACTCTGGAGAGATTATTTGATAACTGAAATATAAAAAATATAATTTTTGAAGATAATTATGAAGGAAATGAAACTCTTGTGCAGTATGAAGTAAAAGCGAATTTGTTAACTGAAAATTATCATTTGCTGCATATTTTCTACTAAAAAGTAACCCACTAGGAAGAAAAATTTACATGGATATTTATAAAGGAACAAATAAAATTGAAGCTATATAAAAAAATTAAACGATATTTTAAAAAAACTATTTTATTATTAACGATCAGGGATTGCTTTAGAAGCAACTTATAAAAATTTAATGATTTTGGTAGACACAAAATGTAATAGAACATTGCCATCTTATAAAAGATAATATTTAAAAAGTAACTAAAAATTGTAAATTAAAATTTTGGAAAGTAGTCTCTATCCAAAAGTTTAGTAAAATGAATTTCCATGTTCTATTTCTTTAAAGTAAACAATGATCCAAAAAATATGTTATGATGCAATATGGCAAATGTGAAACTTACTGATATTTTAAATTACTTTAAATTCTATTCAAAACACAACAATGTCTTTGTTAAAAATTGGAGGAAAAATACATTCAGAAATAAAATTCCATTTAAAAGAAGTTCTTAAAATAGCAAATTTGAAAATATCCATTTGCCATGAACGTATTATGATAAAAAATTTAGCTAATAAGAACACGAAAACAAAAGATCCTAGATAATCCAAAGATTTAATACAATAAACAAACTATAAAGATTATCCCCCCCAAAAAAATATTCATGAAGGCGTCATGAATACATGCTTGATTTTAATGGAATACATAATTTTTGACAGATAAAACAGCAATACACCTATTTCTTCATGTGATCAACATTAAAATTTCGCTTCTTATTTATTTAATGGACTTTTTAACAATTTAATTGTCAACGAAGGCACGGATATTAAGACATATTTCCTTGCCACATGATCAGATTTAGGTCATGAGTAGTATTCATATTAGTCATACATTGGTGATAAAAAAGCGACAAATATATTTTTGTAACATATAGAAACATCCACCAATATTATTTAAAAAATTGATGTTGCAATATAGGAAACGATTTCAATTCAAGAACCTGGTGTCTTTAATCGTAAAGTAGACACAGGTATTAATGGAGGAAGTTTTCTGAAGCTATATTTTTATATAAAATCCCTAATTTTTAAAGATAATAACTTCAGCAGCTACACAGAATCGTTTGAACAATGAACTGTAGTGAAGAATCATTGCTGGACAAGCGAAAGTCCCTCATTGTCAACGACTGTCACGTATGGTAGTTTCCAAAATATGACAAGATCACCAGGAAAACTATACGAGGTTTCCAAGAGCCGAAAAACCTCCAAAATGCACGTCACAGATGCTGCATCTGGAACAAAGATATTGAGGCAAACTGAATATAGACGGTTAGCTCTTAATGTCCGTAAATCACACAAGGTCTTTGAATTTTTGAGCAGATCAAGATTGTGTTCTCTTCAGTGGCCAGACATCAGGCGATTCCCGTGAAAAGAACATGAGAGACAATAATATTGCAAGCACCAGGAAAGTAGACTGCATTAATGGTGCTGGCATTCTTGCGTAGCTCACATCTTTCCATATTTTCTCTGTTTGTACGACGGAATGCTATAGGGATGAGATTCTAGAGCTCTCTAAACACATACGATTAATTCATTTTTTGGAAGACAGTGCGACGCGCGACAACCACCTGGAGGGGGAAAATATTCAACTCATAGTGCGCCCAATGGAATCAAAACTTTGGAAGGATGGGAATTACTGCCATAATTGATCAATAGCCTCGTTGATATTAAGAGAAATCGCTTTGACGCTTATAGAACTACAAAATGGCTTTACGAAGCAATAAATGCGTCATATGACGATAAATAACTAGCATAACTAGAAAGTTTTCCAATATATACTACAAAGTCTTTTAGATGATTTATCTTCTGGATTGTCAGATGTAACTACACGAAAAAGGTTGAGAATTCATAAGTACCCGTTCTAATAGACACTAATTGCACACAAGCAAAAATCACTCTGTATTCATGAGTGTTCTAGCACAAAATCATAGAGCGCGCAGGCAACTAACTTCAAACGCTGTTTTGCTGCTGGATAAATGAACCTTCTAAACTGTTCAAGTATATTATAAGAGTTTACAAGTTTGTTTGCTTCTCTAAGTATTCAGTTTTATCTTGAAAAATATATCTTTATTTATCAAGGAACCCTTACTTAGTAATTCCCATAAGTGTTCGTGTTTAGTTCATGTGTGTGTGTGGATTTAGTAGCTCCGAGTTATAATAATATCGATAAATTGGTGCAATATATATTACGAATCTGTTTCAAATCTAGACAACAGCCAGTTACTTGGTTATTATAAAAAGACACAAAACTGCACCATCAATCCAAACATCAATGTTATATAATGAGATATCTTATAACTATTGACATTGTCTACTATTTTTTTTTCAATGCATGGCAATATTTTTTTATACACTCTATAAAGTCTAGAGCATTTTTACTTGAAGTCTAATAAAAAAAACAGTTATCATTTTTACAGCTAGGTTAGCTTTATAAAAAAACGAATGATTTCTTAGATGCTTAAAATTTGTAAATTATGCTTCTATTACGAAGATGAAAGCGCTAATTCAGTTAGAGTAGCGTATTTGAGTTCATAACAGATGAATGGTTTGGCAATATTTATCTTTCGACTACCATGCTATGCATTGATTATGTACATGTTTAGCCAAACATTGGTTAAAATTCATATAGTTAGCACTAATAGCCTAATAATTTAATGTTAAAAGAATATAATAATTTTTGTATTTATCATGAATATGAAATCAATTGATTTAAACTTTTGTTAGATCATTTTTGAGATCTTGGATATCGATTTTTACTGCACGTTTATTCACCGAGTGTTTTTTTCTACTATATTTAAAATATAGAATAAAAAATGTTACTACATCTTAATGTGAACATTAACACTAGTTATGATAAAATAAAATTTGATTATTTTATGAAGAAATTATCTGATGAAATGATAGTTACTATAACTAAAAAAATAAAAACTAAAGTGGACTGAAACAGATTGCAAAATCTAATTCAGAAATTAATTTCACTTAAAAAATAAAGCTGAATTGTCACCTTTTAAAAATTTTATAATTTATCTTTAAGAAAAGACAATTTATGGCCTTTGAAACATATTAAATTAAAAAATCTGATGTGACTGGTGCTGTGATTCAAAATTAAAAGAGAAACAGAAATTATGATTATAAATCAAAATGACACAACAGAGGGTCTATCATAACTTGATTTAATTTTTTAATCATTAAAAATAAAAAGAAATATAAGAAGTTTTATTAAAGATAAAAAAAGATAAATCATAAATAAGTATACATTTGGCACAAGGTAAATGAAACTTATAACTATGTAGCAAGTTGATAGAATTAAAGGAAAAACAATATTCTGCCTCACAACATTTTTATTTATTTTCCATAGATATTTAAATCTTACATTTATCATAAATGTCCCTTAAATTACAAAAAGAAATTTAAATAAAATAAAAATTTTAAAAACATAAATAAAAAACAAGATAATTAACAAAAAATGTAATTTAAGTAAAATAAATCATTAACCCAGATAAGCCTACTGTCCTATATTTAGGACAGTAGGCTTATCTGGGTTAATTTGTGAATGGAGTCCCATGAATCAATGGCTTTATTACAGGTCAATATGGGTTTTATAAATGAATGCCTGAGACTTAACCCAGATAAGCCTACTGTCCTAAATATAGGACAGTAGGCTTATCTGGGTTAAAGACAGTAATTTTTAAATTTGTGACAAATATTCAAATTTAATTTCAGAAATGTTTCTTTTGTTTTAAGCATATTTTTATGCAAAATGTTAAAACGAACAAAGAATTTAAAAGGCCACACAATCTCATGATTTCTAAAGATGTTAGCTTATTCGATGCTTTGAACATTAATAAGAATAATAAAACTTTTGGTAGCATTTATTGCAGACTATCATTCTATATTTTTAAAATTACCATGTTGGCTTTAAAACTGTTCTGAGTCCTACTTATTTAAAATATTTTAATCGCAACATCAAAAAACATATTGGAAAATAGCAAAGTCAAAATTAGAGTGAACTTGTAAATTTCAAGGAACGATTCGCTAATAGGAATATTTTGAAATGAAATTTAAAATAAAAGACAAAAGCTTTAAATTCAACATTTACACTTAAAATTTTCCAAAAATAAAGAAAAAGATGAAAACAGCCATTAATTTAAAGGCTTTTTATAATTTATAAGTTTCAGATTAAAATTAAATACTTTTCACTTTCTTTGAGATAAATTGCAATTTTTTAGAATTTAAAACATGAATTGCTTATCCTCTTTATTAAAAAACTAAGTCTGAGCAGCAATTTCAGTACAATTAGATTACATAAGAAATTTACTGTAATCAAAACATTTTACCTTCTATTAATTAAATAAACCAATTTTTTAGAAAACTTTTGATTAAAACCCTAAATGCCACTGCCTTATAGTCAGCTCAAATAAATAAATTTAAAAAAAAACACATTTTAACACTACCTATTTAGTAAATCTGGATTATACAGTATGTCCACAGTGTCTAGGTATAGTAAAGTAGCCATGCGCTATTGAATGAAACCACCTACCGCGCCACCTGGTGGAAAACTGTGGAGTTAGCATTCGTATCTCGAAAACGGAACGAGATAGGTAAAAAAAGTGATTTACAAAGTTGTAGAGCATCCTCGATTTAGTACGAAAGGATACCTTGTAGACATTAATGTTAAGAATACAACGGTTAAAACGCGCATTTGTTGTTTCGTGCTGTGACGTGGCACATCGTACGTGTGCATATTTGAAAAAACAAAAAATCGTTTTCGTGATTACACTTTTCATTTTTATTTCGAAAAGGGAAGAACGGAAGTATTAAAAATAATTCCAACAATTTGTATGCAGTATGCAAATACGTAAGAAACGTTACGCCTGTTCACCTGAGACAGTTATAAAAGAGACATCTTCTTGGGGCTGTAGTATGTTGATGCTCATGGTCATGGCTGAATATTCCAAAGCTGAGTATTGTGAGATGGTTTAACTGTACGGTGAATGTCGACGCAAGGCACGATCAGCAGCAAGGTAGTACCGCCAACGTTTCCTTGCAGGCCCGCATCCTTCTCATCAAACCATCCTAACTGTTGTAAAACATTTAAGGGAGACAGGTTGCGTTACTAGTCGACCTCGATCTGGCAGACCAGCTAAGGTAGGACAACAAGTTCAACTAGATGAGGTATTAGCATATGCCCTCGCATATCCGAAATGCAGCGTAAGAGAGATTAGTCAGCACTGTGGTCTCTCCAAAAGTCAGATTTTGAAAATCCTAAGCGAATCAGGTGCTCATCTATACCGACCAACGCCTGAACAGGTTTTAGAGGACGGGGATGCCGAGCGACGCTATGCATGGTGCAACTTCGTCATGTATCAGATACAGGTCCAGCCAACATTCTTGGCAGATATAATGTGGACGGATGAGGTATGCTTTTCACGGAATGGCATGTACAATAGGCAAAGCACCCATTACTGGGCGCTGGAAAATCCTAAATGTTTCATCGACATTCGACATCAAATGCGGTATGCTATTAACGTTTGGTGCGCAATTTACAATAACAAGCTGATAGGCCCAATATTTTACAATGGCACGTTAACGGGTGCACGATTTACAATTGCTTCAGAAGGTAATACCCGATTTTGTGGAGAACCTGTCGTTGTGTAATCTTAAGAATCTATGGTTTCAACATGACGGCGCGCCTGCTCACAAGACATCTCCAGTGAAGCAGTACCTCGTCAAGGAATTTGGCAATCAAATACTAGGGTATGGCGGTTTCGAAGAGTGGCCTCCACATTCTCCTGATCTGATTCCACTGGACTTTTTCCTGTGGGGATACTTGAAACAGCAGGTATATGCGACCCCTTCACAAAAATTGTAGGACCTTAAACGACGCATTACGGTCGCGTGTTCCAACACGATCTTCAAGCGAGGATCCAAATGTGCATTGCAGCTGACGGTGAGAAGTTTGAACATCTTAAAGTATATTGTTATAACTATTTGTTTTTTTTACTTAGATCGTTTTGTCACGTATCAGCACCAAACAACAAATGCGCGTTTTAATCGTTGTATTCTTCACATTAATGCTTACAAGGTATCTTCACGTACTAAATCGAGGATGCTCTACAATTTTGTAAATAACTTTTTTCTTCTCTCTATCTCCTTCCATTTTCGAGATAGGAATGCTAACTCCACCAGGTGGCGCAGTAATCTGTTTTATTCAGTAGCGAACTTTACTATATCTAGACACCACTTTTATAAATATAGTAGCAGTCGTTCCGAAGTTAAGAGGGTGGCAAGGGACTTTAGTGGACATACTGTATGTCCTTGTGCAAAATTATACAAAACATTTGTATTACACAATCAAAAATCTTTGTATTTTATGATAGAGTTTTAGAATAATGTAAACATTTTTCATTCATAAAATAAAATAAAAAATAAATAAACAAAAAAACTTAGTGTATTGAAACTAATTACAAAAAACATTCTTTTAAAGATTTACTATTTGATTATTACAAACCAGAGCTTTGCTTGACTTTTACATAAAAAACATAAAAGTAAAAAAAATTACAGTAAGGCAAAAGAAAATCTGAGACATTTTAACATAAAGATACTTCAAAAAATAATGCATGATAATAAACAAAATCGAAAGTAATAAACAAGAAAAAAGAACTGAAAAATTATCAATTAACAAATTAGACAATTTTTCCCTGTTAAAGCAAGAGTACAATATTATTTTATTCAAATCTTCATAATCAAAATGATTAAAATTTTTAAGTTATGTTAAAAAATTATTCCAAGCAGTATGATTATTATTTTTTTCATCACTAACTCTAATCATTTGACAAACAAGTAACAGCAATTTTTGATTTATGTACATTCTAACTTAAATCAGTTAGGATACTTTCCTTATTTTAGCTTTGCAACAGGAATAAAAATATTTTCAAGAATGATAGATTTTAAATCAAATTGAATTTTGGATTAGGAATGATTGTATGAAGTTCTACTGATGTAATATATTTTAAGTAAGAAAATTAATAGTTCCTATAAACAATTGAAATAAAATGGAAAATATTTACAGGAATATTTATTTTAAAAATGTTAAGTAACGTTTATTCGTTTGATTTCATCTTGTTAGATTCTTTTAATATTTCTTGATAAATGAAAAATGTCATATACAAGATAGTTATGAAACAATTATAAAAATGATTGATTTTTAATATGAAGCTAATGCTTATTCATAAGTTTTATAAAATATTCATTATTAATAATAACAATAAACATTCAAATTAAATAATGCTTTGATAATCAATCAAATAATGAATTTATTGATAATGACACTCCTATTTATGCACATAATGATTAAAATATTATTTGCAGAATATGACTAATATAAGCTCTGTTTATTGCTAATAATATTTATAAGTGTATTCGATATAAAAAATTTATAAACAGTTGATAAATATACAAACCTTTTATTAAAAACAATTACCTAAAAATATATTACATTTAATATTTAGAGTAATATTTCTATACATATTGGTGACAGATCTTATGTTTACAAAAATTAATGCTAAAATGAAAGATTAAAATACACCAAAAGTCAGCCTAGCAACATGATCTGTTTTTCGTTTAGTAGGCTTTATGAATCCAAGAAGTTGTAACTCTGATACTGCATGTAGAAACCTAATACTAAATAACAGTTAAGGAATGCATTATGATATCTAGATAAAATTGGAGAGGATAATTACACATTCAAGGCTGTCATAAACAAAATAAAAAAAACTCTGGCAGTTATAAAAACACAATTTCTACGAATGATTTACAATAATCTTTCTTTCTCTATGATAATTATATACTTCTGTCAAGGCAGTATTCAACTTACTTATGAAATTATTTGAGATAATGAGATTTAAAGATCACAATCTGTTATTCCATTATAAGCTTACAAATAATAGTTAAATATATAAATTTACTTCAAAATTAACTAGTACAAAATCGAAACATGTTTCATGAATTCAAACTAAGAAAACTAGACAGATAAAGTTTATAACAAGGTAGTTTAACAAATGCCTTAAAATCCTGTGATCACATTTTAGGGAGCTTGATATGTATTAACAGATAGATAAGTATTTTTTGCTTTAAACTTAAATCTACCAGTGTTACAAATTGGCAAATAATGCAAAATTAGCATGCTTCATTAAAATGATCTATAACATACACTGCTGGCAACCGTAAATGCAACACCCTGAAGGAAGCATGCAAATAACATAAAATTTACAACATGCAATAGCGGAGGTGAGATTAGCAAATGATTAGAGTTTCAGTGCAAGCACACATCACGCACACTTGTGGTGACACTTCAAATTTAGCAATTGTATTTTTCTTGAGGTTTTTTAAATAAAAAGATCAATTAAGCCTTGTAGAAAACAGCAATCATTTTTTGATCAAGTATCCGAGTTCTACAGAAGGAAGTATAGTGCCATACCGAGATTGTGTATCATCTTTCAGAAAAATCGATGGTCACATTAGACAAAACCAAACTACTGTAATGTGGACGGACATATGATTGTTGGAGGTAGGAGGGTATGACGGACAGATGTGTTTAATCGCATCCACCTTAGTGCACCACTTCACATGATGACAGGCAAACTGTGCACCTGGCAGTGACGGATTGCTCACCCACATTATGAACCATAGCACAGCACATTCAGCCTGCAACGTATTATCCAGTGTCTGCACATACCATTCGATGCTGCTTACAGCAGAGTTGTCTCTCCGCAAGATGTCCATTGTTTCACCTACCCTTGACGCAGAACCACATACGTTTTCACTGCCAATGGTGTGCTTAAAGAAGGATGTGGATGGCAGTTTGGTTTGTTTGTCGCTCAACAGTCATTTTGATGTGGATAGCAGAATGGAATGAAATTGTCTTTACTGACAAGTCACGCTTTTGTCTGCAACACCATGATAGTCACATTCGAGTCTGGAGACACTATGGAGAGGATGCTGAAAAGCTGCATAATGCACCACCACACTGGTCCTGCACCTGGTATTATGGTATGGAGCAGTATTGGATATTACTAATGCACTCCTCTAGCACACATTGTCATTACTTTAAACAGCCAGTACTACATCTCCAAGGTGTTGGAGCCAGTAGTCCTTCCTGACCTTCAGGGCATGCCCACAGCCATATTTCAACAGGATAATGCTTAACTATACATGGCACACATTGTCCAAGGAATCTTCGTCAATTGCTTCCCTGTCCTGCACACTCTCTGGGTCTTTCACCCATAGAAAACATTCGGTCCATGGTTGCTCAATGATTGACCCAGATTACATCCCCAGCTTTCACGCTAGATCAACTTGGACAACCTGTGGAAGCTGCCTAGTCTGCTGTACTCCAAGAACACATCCAAAGTCTCTTTGAATCAATGCCAAGGAGTGTAGCATCCGTGATCTTCAACAATGGCTCTTACTCTGGCTACTGATTTTGGCAGGAGCCACACTTCACAGAAAATATATAAATTTAACCATTTGATACTTGATCAACATGTTATCTACAAAATAAATTTTGTTGCGATATCTTGTCTTTCTAGGAGTTGCAATTCGGTTGCCCAACAGTGTACATGGCAAATAATTTTTGAAAATTTTTGGCAATTTATTTTCAATATAAACATTTTATTTGGATGTTTTATTAATGGGTAATTTCAAATTTGTCACTTAATAATTTTACAGAATAAATTATTTTGATTTTGCGGTTTTAAGCAGTAAAATGTATGGACGTTATTTCACAAATAATCAATTTTGAATATTTTATAATGCAACTTTTATTTTGTATTTGATGAAGTATTTATTTGCTTTTCTTTTGAGCAAAAATTTTGCTTATATAACACTTTTTGTTGAAATAAGCGAATTTAAGAACATGGATTTGAAGTAAATGCTACACTTCATTTTATTCATAATTTTATTACATAACTTTATCATGTAAAAATAAAATTGAATTGTAAAGTGAATGACTGAATTGATTTTGAAATATAAAGTACAACTACTAAATTTTTAAAACATTAGTACCAATTATGATTAGATTTAAGTTAATGGGTTGGAGAGAAAGTTCTGTCATATTTTAAAGAAAATATTTGAATTCATTGATAAAAATACGTGTTTAATATTAATCGATTATATATGCTCTGTTATTTGTTACAACCTGTTGCCATTTTTCAGGTAACCTGTGAATTTCTGTTTTGTAGAAGTTCTCGTCCTTGGAGTTAAAATAATCAGCAAATGCCTTAGAAACATTTTCAAAAGACTTTAATTTTTTTTCCCCGTTAGATAATTTTACAGAGATCTGAACAGGTAATAATCAGATGGTGCAATGTCAGGTGAACACAGTGGGTGACTAAGGACTTCCCATCCTAATACATCCAATTCTTGTTGTGTCATCATTGCAGTATGTGGTAGAGCATTATCGTGGTGGAACACTACTTTTCTACAAGCTAATGCAGGTCTTTTTCTTTGATACATGCAGTCAATTTATCCAGCTGATTGCAGTACAGATTTTGCATTAAGGATTGTTCCCAGTTTCAGCAACTCATAGTACACTGGACCTTTCCAGTCTCATCACAAACGAAGCAGCACTTTTTGTTGATGGATACTAGGTTTTGGAACTGTTGCTGATGATGTTCCTGGTTTGCAGTAAGATTTTTTCTTAATATTCTCGTAAGGAACCTACTTTCCATCTCCAGAAACCAGCTTGTCCAAAAATGGCTCCACATTGTGTTTAATCAAATGTGATGAACACATTCTTACGCGATCAGACAAATTCTTTTCTGTTTATTCATGTGAAACCCTAATACTTTGCTTTAACACAAACCCAAGAGATTTAATGCAATTCCCAACAGTTGTATGATGAATGTCAAACTCTTCTGCAATTTCTTGACTTGTTAAATGTCGATTATTTTCTAACATGGATTGCAAAACTTCATTATCGGCCTTGGATGATCGTCCAGAGCGA
The DNA here is from genome assembly GCA_037975125.1 of Latrodectus hesperus. Lineage (NCBI taxonomy): Eukaryota > Metazoa > Arthropoda > Arachnida > Araneae > Theridiidae > Latrodectus > Latrodectus hesperus. The sequence goes on from CM075852.1 coordinate 122,967,031, forward strand.
TCCATTTCTTAGAGGCTCAGATCCCCGGAATGAAATTTGCTAAACCCTCTTTGACAAGTACAAACATTTACAATATTTTTTCCAAATACTGTAAATGAATTTTTACATGCAACCGATGCATTGCTTCCTTTTTGAAATTCATACAAAATGCAGTGTCATAAATGCACTTAATCTACTGACATGTTTTTCACTTAAAATATCACAAGTAAATGATGAACAGTTAAAAGAGACATCTTTTATATTATCAGAAGCTGAAATAAAAAAAATCTCAATGACTCACTAGCCAGATGTTTTTTTTTATTTACAAGAAAAATCACCTGCCTTTTTAAAATACGACAGAAGTTCCCCTTCAACCCATTAAATATTGATTGAAATTAAATTTATCATGATATATAATAATAACTTATTATTGTTAAAATATTAAATTGTTTACAAAATAAATTTAAAAATTATTTTATAAAAACTGAAAATTATATGAAGAAATATCAAGAAAAGATTGAATATTGCAAAATATTTGCAATTAAAGATTGAACTTTTACTAAACAAATACTTTATCAGATAAATAATATATAAATATAAAATAATTTATAAATAATAATAAAATAATTTATAAATAATAATAAAATAATTTATAAAAACATTAAATACAAACTTAGAAACTATTTTATAATCACAAACATCACAATGTATAGAACATAAAAATGAAAGTAAAATAAGAAATAATCAAAATCAACCATGATGTTTCCATTTTAATATATCATGAATAGCTTGAACATTACACACACACACACACACACACACATATATATATATATATATATATATATATATATATATATATATATATATATATATATATATATATATATAATTGTATCTATAAGATCAAAAAGAGAAAAAGGAAGAAAAATTTTTAATAAAATTTAGGCATTACTAAACATGTATTAAAAATTTAGGCAATGGAGCAAATAATAACTTTGAAAAAATGAACAAATACTTTAATAGTAATTTATTGCAAATTTTCTTCTGCATAAATCTCTTTCAGAGGATTCTTTTATGTAAAATCAATCTTTATTTTGATAATTGCAGAACGAAAGCATTTTATGATAGAGAGGATTACAAAATTTATATGTAACTACCATGATCACAAGTAGAATTATAAATATACTTAATCAAAAATGATAAAAATATTAAAAACATACTTAAGAAAAATATGGCTGAAACAAACTATTTTAAAATTAATACAGGAAAATTAAAACACAATTCAATAGTTTGTCTATAAGGTATATCATTATTTTTGAATTTTGCAAAGTTGACAAAAATATTAATTTCTTCTAGATAACATAAGAGCATAACGATTTATGAATATGATACATTTTTGGCGATCAATAACTAGACTCTATAGGATGCAACAATATCTCCTATTAAATACAACAGTAATCCAAACATTCCAAATGTCCTTACTGATTAGGTTTAAACAATAGAGTAGGTTCATGCTGTCCGAAGCAAGATATTAAAAAGTTACGTCACCCTCAAAATCATTCAGAAAATCTGGAAATTTAAAAACCACCATAAATTCTTTAACATAGCTACTGATCAATTTTGTAATTTCATCATCTGATTACATAAGCAGTTTTTTCATCAAATGAAACTATAGCATTTCTGGTTAATACAAGTTGGGTTGATTTAAGTGAAGTTTGTCTTTTAATAGATTGTTTCATTTGGCTTTTGTAGACAAAACCTGCCTATGTTAAACTGACACAAATCTAATTTAGGGGGAAAAAATAAAAATTTTCTTTTTAACAATGAGTTATATGTTGGACTGTAATCTGGTTAACATGCATCTATTAAATTCTTCATTATAGTTGCTTGGATAAAACATATTTCTGATAATATTTAAAACCAACAATGTAGCATTCTGCAGGAAAAAAATGGCAGCTTTTCTTTCACATATTGACGATGAATAATAGGGCTGGACGATGGAATGAAATGTTCTTTACATTGAAGCAGATTGCAGATAAGATGACAATAGCACACACTTTTTAAATTTAATAACTTTCACCACAAAGCATGGTAATTGTAATAAAAAATTGTTACTTAAAATTTTCAAGGATACTTATATCTTGCATCTGCTTCATCTTGAGCCTTCATTTTAAACTTTTTAGAAATAGCACCTCCATTTTTAATAGCTTTCATTGACTATATAAAAATTAGTTTTTACTAAAAATGCAATACATTGCAAGATGATTTATTAAGAGTATATTGTAGAAAATAACTTGTAAATAAAAACAACTTTAAGACAATGATATAAATACATTTTAGATGTTATATAAACGTAAGAAAAAAGAATTATCACAAGAAAACATGCATAAAATGGATGCTTTTTTCTAACTAAAGGAAAATAGATTTACACTTTAACTCAGCAAAACAAATCATTTTCCAATAAAATCAATAGAAAATACAATCTTTTAAATTTAAAGAAATACTTACATCCAGCCAATCGCAGAGATTAATTAATTTTCCACACTCTAGATGTAATTTATATAATAAGCTAGCATCTGGCATGGAAGCTCGAGTTTCCTCAGGTGTTTTGGTTTTGCAGCAGTTACACTAAATAACGATTATTTAGGTTTTGATAAAAGCCATATAATATATTTTATTATTCATAAGTGTTATTCTAAAGATCTTGTTTTGCTTTTAATTTATATATTTATAAATAAAGAATAATTTCTGAAATAATTTTTAAAGTTAGGATTTTATTTGTATATAACATGCAGTTTTATTGTTGCTTTTGATTAATATATTCAAGAACTACATGAATTATAAAAAGCTATATATGTATGAACTATACATTTTTGAAAAAATAAAATTTCATAAAAATCCTTACACTTAATATAGTTTTTAAAAAGTAACTGAAACTTAAGGTAACAACTTTATAAATTAAACCTTATTTTCTTTAATACTTTATATAAATTTAATATATAATTGATTATTTGCAATTAATTATAAGAATCACCTTTAAATAACGATATGGATTTGCAAGAGCTTGACAGATTGTAACTCTAGGAGAAGCCATCAAATGCTGTTTCATAGATGATACATCATCAAAGTAAAATATTTCATGGAAAATAAAACTGGAAGGTGGTCTTATATGCCTGCAACAGATAACTGAGGATTATTTATCTATTAAGGGGGAAAAATAAAAAATTGAACACTCATTTAACTATACAAATTTATTGATGGTCAGAATAGTGTCACTAAATTTTTTATAATGAATTTAATTATGCCTTAATAAAACGTTTTGTATATATTTTTTAATGTTTACATGGTTTAAGTTTAAATACTTGAAATTGAAATTTGAAAATACCCATAATTGACCTGATCTTAGTTTTGCATACTAAGAAAGGAATCAATAACACACTATAATATTAATTACTTAAAGTATTTTCATAGAAAGAAATCTCAAATAATAAAGACTGGAATAATAAATTAAAAAAACAGCAATAATGAATGAACTTAAGAATTAACATAATAAATATTATATTTAGAAAGGGACATCTTTGACACTTATGATACAAAGGATATTCTAATATCAATTTATTTATTTTTAGAATAAATTGTTATTGATTATTTGATATTAACTTTCTATTAGACATTAGTTTAGTTGTTCCCAAAATGGTCCCTAGAAATCCCCAGTATCATTCAGAGGACTTGTGGAAAATTAAAATTGATTTACGAGTCTTTGAACAATGTCAGAGGGTCTTCGTAAGGTTTAGAATGATATAAAATTGTGATCCATTTTTATAATCATTCTAAACCTTACGAATTTTGTGAATATAAACATTGACAAAATTTATTTCAGTTGATAAGTCTCTCGTAGTAACAGTGGTGTGTATAAATTGCTTTAATATTATTGTTCAATTTACTTTAATAAATTGAAACTTTCAGTTTACATGAATGTGATAACTACAAAATAATAACAAAATGTTAAGGAAATAAGAATAATCTTTCAAAAACGATAATCTACTGATTTAAAATGTGTGTCAATGATATGGGTGTTTAACTGACAGAGCGACCACAATGTGTCCCATTGCGACAAAATAGTCAATAAGCGGTCAGGAATGACAGAGATCTATCACAGTTTTAATGCATAAAAGTGACCACCACATATTTTTGCTCATTACTATGAACACTTTCTCTCCCCTTATTACCTAGACTGATTGATAGGTCTTAATAACTCAAACCACATTCCATGAAGTTTCCCCTTTGAAAACTAAAACTGAGCATGAGTTTGTCAAATATTTAAAATATTGATAATTTTTTACAAGATCCATTTTTAAAATTTAATAATCTTTGAATTTGTTATTTGAATAGAAAGGTAAGTTTCTATACAATAAATATTATTTTTAATGTAGTCATGAAGCTAATTAAATCAGGCAATTTTATTTTCCACAAAAGAATTTAAAATTTCTATATGCTTTTAAATTTCATTCTGCATTGTTTTTTTAAGTTTCTTTTTTTCAACTTTCCTTCTTTTCCTAATTATTCACATACAGTTTAGTTCATTTAATTTAGTTTTTATTGTTTTTAATAAATTTTTTATAAACTGAATACGACTGGGCCAAACGAATAAATTTTGTAAATGGTAGTATAAGTTCCGATGAATTTATGCCTATTTTAGTGAAATAGATTGTTTTTCCATAATTAATAGTATTTATCTTAAGTTCTGATTATTCAAATTCATTTAATGTTTTAATTTGTATATTACATTTCATTTTGTTTTCACTTGAATTTCTTCAAGTATTCACCTGAAATATTGATAATAAAACAGAAAGTACACAGAAGAAGCTACTAAACAGAAGGCTATAAGCAAACATGGTTGTCTTCGGAGTTACAGTTGATAATATTATACTATGAGTAAACAATAATTGTTTTTATAAAGAAACATAATATTGAAAATAAAATATACCAACAATATTTATTGTTACACATAAGTCCTCATTTTAATTAATCAATATTAAAAAGATACTATATTTATTTGTTGTTGTTTCCAGTCCTTTAGAAATATAGTTGCAGCTAGATCAGACCCATTACACTGTGAACCCTACCAAAGTGGACTTGCGTAAACATTCACCAACGCGAACCCCAATAATCCAGGATGTGATCAGGGATAGCCGGCTTCTAGAAGCTATTTTTTAAATATATCAAGCGATTCAAATTTTTTTAGTAAAAAATGAATTACGATATTTGACATTATCTATGTCCTGCTGTGAAAGTCAATTTATTCTATAATTTTTATTTAATTTCTTGCATACATTCAATATATTTTTTTCCATATGACTTAAGGATAATTTTTAGGAAAAAAAATGTGCTACTTATTAGAAATTTATAATATCTTTAAAACAAATTAGATTTATAATAAATTTAATTCCTCAAATTTTTAAACAGTTAACTTTTCTGCAGCAAAATAATTGAATTTTTTTTAAAACTTAAAGGCTATGTAAAATTTTTAATAAGGAAAATAGTTTTAGCTCTTACACTGCAGAATGTATGTGAAATGAAATAATCTTTTTGAAATGTGGTATTAGTGATTAATTAAAATCACATTTATCCTACATCTAAAGAATTTAACTTTAAACTTATAGAAAATTATTATTTTAAATATAAAATGTCTTTAAGTAATTATTTTATGATCAAAATTATTTTTTTAAATCAAAAAATAATTAATGTGTTTGTTCTACAAATAATTATCTTTAAAGCGATTTACATAAAAAGAGATTTTTAAATCTAATAATTTTAATCAGAGAAATTTTGTTGCGAAATGGTTATCATATCCACTTTACTTTTCTTATCTGTATAAAAAATTAATCTACCAGGTTTACCTTTTAAATATGAAATGGTATATTTCACATATAATTGATTGCGTACCTCATTAAAATCAAAAAAATAACAATCAGTGTATTACATATTTCAAATAAACTTCTTTCTTGAGAATTAAAGTTTTAAAAATAAAGAACATCATTCACTTATGCAGAAACATCTGAATGAAATGGTAAGTAAAAAAAAAAAGATTAGATATTATGAAATGTTTAAGTTTAGTTTTGTTATTTCAATCTGAATTAAAGATAACAAGATATAGATGGCATAAAAGACATTCATTTTGATAAAAAGGATTAAATTTATTACAGAGAGTACAGAAATAAGATGTACCTCAAACTGAAATACAGGCTTACAAATTAATTAGTTGTTCAAATTATGAAATAATTATTTCATATTTCCATAAAATATATATGAACAGTAAAATATTTATTTTATTTAACATAAAATAAGATATCTAGTTCCACTAGATTACCAGTTCATCTTTTTTGCAAGAGCATGATGCTATTTGTTGGAATCAAAAATAAAACATGTTTAAAAAAATGAATAAAAATAAATAAATTAAATCAGGGCAACTTTACAGTATGATAATACGTGATGATCTATATGCTGAATTTTTAACAAAAAAGTAAGATTTTTTCCATACCGAATCAAATTAATTTGTAATAATCTAAAGCATACAAGAACTATTTCTTGTGAACTGATATGCTTGATATATTTAAAGTATAGAGAAAAACTAATGCTTATAACAATTATTTTTGTTAATATTCTCAAATTTAAAAAAATATATACTGTCAGTATTATAAATTATTACTTTTTCAAGTTTGATATTTTTTAAATTTTTATTCTTGATATATAAATTTGTGATATTCATTATATTAAAATAATAATGCCTTTAGACATTTTTAAATAAAATTTTTTGCAAGCCCACCCAATTTCAAAGGTTTAAAATGTACAAATAAATTCTTGTATTTTATATACCCTTTTTTGTATTTTTGCAAATGCCTTGAGGAAATATTTTTAAGAAAAGAACCTGCTGATTCAAAGTTTCTCACTTTTGACGGCCAAGTCATTAAGTATTTTATTAGATTAACAATGACATATTGTATACATTAAAAAACAAATGAAATAAAAACTATGTTTATTCTGTTATAAAAAATAGTGTAATTCTTAAAATGCAGTTGAAAAATTAATTTTGATTAAATATAGATTTTGTAATTTTTTGGCACATACAGAATTATTAAAAATTTTAAATAAACTATTCTTTGAAAGTTATCTATCCAAAATTCTACCTTACTTATATAAAAGTAGAATGCCAATAAAATTCCCAATTTTTTATAAAGTTAAGACTCTTTTAATCTATTAAAATATGATTTGATAAGCAAAGTCTTGCTATCCTATTATTTTGTTGTGCAGTAAAAGTTATAGATAGCTCTAAAAATATTCAAACATTCTTCATTTAATCCTTACTGATTGTAAAATTTTGTGAAGAGTTAATGATTACAGACAGTTGAATATTGAAAGTTAATGTATTAAAATTATTATTTTTTCCCTATTTCATAATTATTCCATTGTAGTATTTTAAACAGCTTCTTATACATGTGAAAGAAGAAGTTCATTTCCAGGAAAATAACTTATCACATGTGAGACTCTTTTTACGATTAGGCATGTTTCCAGTTAGTCACTGAAGGAATGAAAGGGGACTACATTTACTAATGTAAAGAGAGCTTTTCAACTATTCAAAACATATGAGAAACTGACCAGATGAGAAACCCTGATTAATTGGTACAACTGGATGCTTATTATTATTTTTTATTTTTTAAAAAGAAATAACTAAGAACTTGCACAATAAAACACATTTTATTCATAAGAATTATGTGGAAATTTAGATCACTCACTCACACAACAAAAATCATAAGTAAATCAAGAAATTAACTCTTTCCAGTTAATTTTTTAAACTAAAAATTCTAAAATTCAAATCAAAAATCAAATTAAACAAATTCTAAAAAGAAAGTAAGCTTAAGAAATGATTTTAATCTTATTTTATATATAATTTTTTCATTTACACGAAAAGCAAATTTTATATAAAATATAACTTGTAACATGTAAAATATAACTTGAACATTTTTAGGAATGACAATAAAACAAGTATTTAATCAATTAAAGAATACACTAAGAAAAACTATAATTCTCAATTATACATAGTCTTCATAATTAGGAAAGTCTATATATAAAATATATAATTATATAAAGGTTTTGCCTTCCTATTATTATTATATTACAAATGCACAAGACCTTTATACATTAATATTTTTAATAAGAATGATATTTAATAAGAATGATTATTAATATTTTTAATAAGGATGATATAAGAACTACATTGATATATATTTTATGTAAATTTAAATGCAAATCAACAGAAACTCAATACAATTTTATAAGTTTTCTTCTGGTGCTTTTGGCAAATTAAGTAGCAAGATTTTTTTTTTTAAATATCAGTTTATATTTGTCAGAATAGTGTTAGAAAAACAACTCAAGTAATCTAATAGTAGAAACAAATGAATCTGCCCTTTATACTGGAATAAATTGACCATAACAGTTTAAACTCTTAAGTACATGCACTTAAACATATTTCAATTCAGATTAACAAATAAAGTTAATTTAAATACTTTTTTTATAAAAGGTATGTAAATGATATTTTATTAAAAAAATATTCAACTTTGAGTTAATAAAAAAAGTATCTCTTTCATAATAAATTTAAACCTTAATTTTTTTTTATTTAAAAAAATAAAAAAATAATTATCTCTAAAAAACATAAAAAATAGTCAAAATAGTATATATTTTAATTATTAATAAAATTTTATACATAAATTAACATTTATTAATGAATTCCTAATTCTTTTAAACTATTGAATTCTAAAAATGAATAAATAGTGGAAATTAGTTTTCAGATATGTGCTGAAAATATTATAATATTAATAGAGTACTTGAAAATATTTATTTGAATTAGTTAAATACTAAAACTGGTATAAAAGAGAAAAAGCACAAATATTGGGGTTAATTTTATAATTAAATTTAATGTTTAGACACAGTTACAAAACATACAAATACTCGGACCGAAACATTAATAAAAAAATAATACAAAAAACAATCTTCAGGACACACGTGCATTCTCTTTAGAATCCCGCTTCACTGTCATCTTTCTAATGTTGTCCAATAGAGGTGCTGTCCCCATATCCATTACAATACTTATTGTCTGTTTCAGTAATTTTTAAAAAGGAATCAATATCAGAGAATAACATTGCTTGATGGGCAAGACAAAGTTTCTTGATAGTTCAATTGCTTAAATTGTTCATCTTCAAGTTACGTATCCTAACAGGTGATAAGAAACATGCCAGCATGTTGTAAGAATATGCTATTATTCAGCTATTAATATAAATTACTGAATAGCAGCATATTTTTCAAATTAACATAAGGCCCATCAAAGTGTTTAACTATGAGAATTGAGAAAAAATTGATTTCTAGGGTAAATGAAGAAATTAATAAGAATGACAATAATTTCATAAAATGTAGAATATTTTGTAAAATTTAAAAAAAGTAGTCAAATCTATTAAAAAATATTTAAATTTCTTAGTGTTTGTATTCATATTTTGTAATACTGTTAACATTTGCATGTGTTAAGCAAAATATAATATGAGAAAATGTATACTTTTAGAACTTAATTTATCTTATGATAATTAAAATCTGAAAAGTATTTGTGCCATTCGAAAAAGGCAGTTTCCCCTGTACAGAAAATATTAACTGTACATAACTGACAGCCTTGGAGATATAAAAATCAGTAAATTCTACTGATTTTGAGAGAAAAAAATCAGGAGACACTACATTTTGCTTGAAACAGAATGTTTAAAATGGTAGTACCACAAAAAGAGAATTTTACTCTTTAAATTCTGAGAATGATTCATATTATACATATTTTGTGTCAATCTTAATATTTTAATAAAAAATTCATCAAACTCATAAAGAAACTATGAAGAATAAAAGAATATATTATATGTAAAAAAATAAATACATCGACATTTATGTCTCAATATTTATTTTATAAGGCAACTTTTATTACACGAGTGCAATTTATAAATAGTAAATTTATAAAATTATTTCCTTACATAAAATACCTAGAAGTATTTCTCACTGAATTAAACTAAGTAAATTTAATTCAGTGAGAAATACTTCTAAGGAAATAGAAATTTTCAAATACTTTGTCCATAAAAAACATAACACATTTCAAATACGAATAACTCATGGCAATTTAATTTTTTTATGCGTTGCTGACTTAGCATTTATTAGAAATGAAATGGTGAACTGCTGTTCAAAACATTTTTCTCATTGTGAGAATATTTAGCAATAATTAAACTTTCTAAATTTTTAGAAAAGAGAAGACCTGAATTAATTTTCTATTTTTTTATATGATCGGAACACCCGATCACATTCAGCATTAGAATGTGAAAAATTGAAAGCATAAACTGGGAAAAATTGGAAAACATTATTTGTTCAAACTCATTTTTCAGATTTTCAACAAGATACCATTATACATCTGCTCTTGGTTCATCTAGGGTTTCATCTGTGAGGATAGTACTTTGTAGTTCGCAGAACTCAGTTTGGAGAATGTCCAATCCTTTATTTAGTTCTGTATTAAGCAGTAAAATGGGAAATCTGTTAACAAAGAATTTTACACTTGAAAATAAGGCATGTTCAATAGCCTGCAGACATCATACTTCTGCATGTTTTAGAATCTCATCATGAAAGGGAAACTTTATAAGCATGTAAATGTAACACACAGTCATATAAGATTTAGCAACTCAATACTTATTTTTCGGCAAAAATTCGGCAGTTTTTAAGTTTTTCACAGAAATTGCTAAAAATCAGTAGATTTTTATACATTATCGGGAGAAAGGGTGAAAAATCAGGAGTTTCCCAAAAAAATCAGTAGAGTTGGCAGCTATGACTGTACAAAAAATGATGCAATATATTGAAATTTATGGAAAATTTATCAAACAAGCAAATTTACTTAATCTCAATATTGCATAAAGAATCCAACACATAATTTAAACATATTGTTATTCTTTGTACTTCATATAATTCACTTCTGAGAAATTATTTCATTTATTTTAAATTACAATAAAAACAGTTATTTATTAATATTTTTGCTTTCTAAAAATTATACAAAAATAAAATGTATAAGTTTTAATTTTCACTATTTTTATTTGAATGTACAATTCATTCTAACTAACTGCTAAATACATAGTTAGTGGTATGCGACACCGCCTCCATTCAAATTCATGGCTGTGACAGTTTTCTGGAGAATAAGAAATCTTCTCTTTAAGAAAGGGAAATAGCCAGTGATTTTTGTTCAGTTCAAGGGAAGTGAGTAAGGAACAAAAAAATGCTACACCTTGTTTAGAGGAGGAGAAATTTTTCTCAGATTCCTAAAATTTTCTGAGATGATGAGCCAGTGAGATGCAAAAGTTAATAACAAGCAGAGCTGAGTGCGAGACAGGTGGCTGAAAACTGGTTTATACAGAAATGCAATAACGCCAATACTGCACTACTTAGTCCATAACATAAACTATGAAAACTGATACATCTACTAAGCAATTTAGTTCTATGTTATGCTAATACGAAGGGCAAATTTCCCAGTTTTAGAAAAAAAGAAGTTTTGCATTATTATATGGAAGTTTTAGCATTGTTGCATTTTTTATATTGTTACACAGTGTACTTTTGCTACATAAATATATTTCAATAAAGTCGATTTCTTGAAAAAATAAGATATCACATTTTTCAAATAAGTAATTTCTTAATGTTAGTTAAGGTATCCCTTATTTGAAAAATGTGATATATTAAAAAAGCAATCCTTGAAGGTTAGTTAAGAGATAATTTTATTGAAAAATTATATGAAATTTCTTATGTTATGCAACTTAAATGAGCTTTGTTGTAGCATTCATAAAAAAGGTAATAACAATTAACAGTAGCAAATGAAACATCTACTTAGCAATTTATTTATGTTTTTAGCAATTTTATTTATTTATTAAAGCAATTTATTTACTTAGCAATTTAAAATTTCTTTATGTCCTTTTTAACAAATAACAGAACGAGTAATCTGAAAAAATCCAGGATGAGAACCAAATGTAACAACAATTTTGTTAAAAAATAACCATTAAAATAATACATGGCATATTTGTAACTTAAATCAATATTTTAATTAGATTCAAAGAAGTGCAAATCATTAATATAAATAAAAATATGATAAATAATTACCCTTAATGTTCTCATTGTTTTAAATTAATGAAATTGTTTTAGGAAAGCTGAATATAACTAAAATAGTTATCCATATTGCCTACTAATTCACAGTTAAAATACGAAAAGTTATTATCATCATGATGGTCAAAATCTTATGTTGGGATAAGAGTGTTTATCAAGCTGCTCTATATTATAAATTAACATTGTTTAAAACAACTAAATAATGCCTTTGTAATGATTACCTTAGCAACTCTTAAAAATATATAAAAAGATTAAATGATGTCTTTATTTACAGAAAATGTGTGATTAATCATTCTCCAAAGACATTAAATATTGTATTCTTGCATCAACTATAAAAAAATTGACATTTTTGATTATATAATGGCATAAGAACAAATGGGGGTAAACAGAGAGTGAATAGCTTGAAATGAAAAACATTAAAAATGTGCATGATAAGATAAAGCTTTGTATTTTTTTGTCATATTTTAATTTAAGAAAGAATTGTATAAAATATATGTCATGAAATGAATAAGATATGTTAAGAATGAACAAAAGAAAGACCAGAGTAAAAGCTGATAACAAAAATACTTTAAAACGTAAATAGAATTATGCAGATTAAAGGTGAATAATGAGTCATGGAAGCATTTTTAAGAAACATTGTGTGTGCCCTTATTTACAATAAATTCGATAATAAATTATAAATTCAGTTTTTAAAAAGTTTTCAGTTCATGATGATTTTAAAAAAGTGCAGGCTAAAAACATGAACATATTTCATACTTTATTTCATTCAAAAACTGGCTGTTTTTAAAAGGTGAAATGCATTATTTACCAATTCAGGATAAATCCTTTGCCACTTTAATAGCTCTCACAAAATTCCATACGGTTTACATGAAGTTTTATAAGGTTTAGGGTACAAAATATAATTAATATTATTGTACACATTTATTTGAAATTTTTCTTAATTTGGGAAGAAAATTTGAAATAAAAAAATTATGACAGTTAAAAGTTTACTGATGATAAATATCTATTTAACCTGTAATGAATGAAAGTCGAAATAAGTACCACACATTTCAAAATACACTGACTGTAAAATGTGATATCAACATTAACTTAGATTGAAATGTGAGCTCATATTTTTAAAAGAAAATAAACTGTTGTATTTACACATATAATGCTTTGTAATACCTAATCTCAGTAAAAAAAGTTACAGTTGTGGATAAAATTCACACAAAATGTTTTGAATGAGTTCATTATACTGTAGTTACTTTTTATACAGCAGAGCTAATTTAGCAGAGACTTACTTTAAAATTTTAGTGATATAAGACAAAATTTTGATACACACCAAACTAATAACTTTATACTAAATTTTAAAATATAATTCAGTTAACTGAAAATAATGGTAGAAAATTATAGCAATAAAAACAATTTTCACATGGAATAAAAAGTTTTTTTCAAGGAAAATTCTCACTTTATAAGAAATTTAGAAATTTCATTAATTTATAACTTTTAAATTCTAATCTACTTTCATAAAGTAAACTTTTAAGGTTATCGTTATAGCAAAAAACTCTGGTAATACTAAAAATATCATATATTACAAAATTTTAAAGCATATTTTATACCTGAAAATGGAGGTAAGATTATCAACAATTTCATTTCTTAAGGCTTCATAATTTGAACGCTTCATTTTAATGCTAAGTTGTATTCTCTAAAAAAGTAAATAAAATGCATTTTACATATTTACCAAAGTATATTTGAATCAAAACTACACATAAAATATAGACAATTAAAATTAGACATTTATTGATTTTAAGATTCTGTAGTGTACCTTTACTGAAATAAGGTGTATGTGTAAAGCACATGCTAAAAATTTTAATATGTTGTTTATATTATTTTATTAAAAATCAAACAATTCAACATATTTTTAATTTATCAAATATACGTTTTAAGTATATTTGTTAAATTATTATATACATTTCAGGTACATTTGTACATACTATAAAATCTAAAAAATTGAAACTAGATCTACATGAAAATTTATGTGTTTAATGATAATATATAATATAGACAAAAGTTTAAAAGAATTGATAAAAATACATTTTCAAATTTTATTTTAATAAGTTGCATTTAAATAAAAGTTAATGTATTTTGTCTCATAAGATCAAATTTCTTAACATCAAAATTTAAAAATGAAATTGGTCAAGATTTAAAAATTCTCTTTTTGTTTTGTTACAAAATGATTATAAATAAAATCTTTACAAAAAAAAAACTTTTTTGATTTAAAGAAATTTTTTTTAATATTTCAGGTTACTTTCAAAATTTAAAAAGTTAAAAAGTTAATATAATATAAAAAATAATTTTAAAATAAAAACTTTAAGACCTTTCATAACAAACTTTGACAATTTAAAATAACCTATTACCATAAACATGTAATGAATTAAACAGAATGTTTTAATGATAAGGAACAAATAAAAGCTTAATCAGTATTCCTTAAAAATGTATCTTTATCAATTTCAGAAAGTTTTCATTCAAAACAATGAAAACCATTTATCAGGCTTAGTGACTCTTATGTAAAATATTGTAAAAATGGCACATATTAAATGATAATAGTAATAAAAAGTCAAATAAAAACTCCATTTTTTTACATAATGCAATTTTGCAGTTATGTAATAATTTAACAATTACATAACTGCAAAATTGCATTATGTAAAAAAGATTTTGTACTATCGATTGATATTCCTTAATTGAAATTTTTTTTCTCATTCGATATTTTTTCTACTGTACTTTAATGTCATATAATATAAAATTATTTATATGTCTTTATATTATCTTCCAATATAAAAATTATGTAATTATTACATTACTTATAAAAATTTTGTTTTTGTGAATGCCAAATAATAGATTAGCTCATATCAATTTTTGATTATATTAAACAATTTCATTTTATAAAATTTGAAAGAAAAACTAAAATTTTTTCTTAAATTTTATATTGATGCATGTAAAAATTCCATACTTTCAACTCATGGTGATTTATTTCTTGTAAGTATACAATAACAATTTTAATATCAAATAATAATAAGATTCATATATCAAAGAAAAAAATCTCTGAATAATAACATACATTATAATTTGCATTACTTTTAGAATAAAGAAAGAAAGGATGGGTCAAAAGGTACAAATTAGGGAAAATCTAAACAATTTGTGACTATAAATTTATAGAGCATCAAGATGCGGGTAATTTAAACATAGCAAAGAACTTAATTATAGCAAGAATTTACTTTAATACTTTATTTATAACAACAATAATACAAAACTAGTTATTACAAATTCAAAATAATAGTTCAAAACCAATTATTAAATGAATAAAAATATCAGGGAGACACCATTTATATAAACCAATGAATTCAAATGAATCACTCTTTCATTTTCTTCACTAATTTACAAAGTTATATGAAGAAATTGTTAATTTAATGTAGTTAAACTTTTAATCATTTCCTATAGTTAAGAATAAAAAATTTTCTCATATTCGTAAAGTAAAATAATCAGGATTCATACAAATTTCCAAGAGTCAAATAATTTTTTTATTTTATTTTAAAAATTGTTCTTAACCAAATATGCATATAATTATGAACATGCAAAATTATTCAAACATTTCAGAAAATAGAAATAAATAATTGCAAACATTAATGAGATTTTTTATTCGAGTTAAAATTATTAATGATTATTTCAAAAGCCTTCAATGAATTTACAGTTATAACAGAAATTTTTTTATTTGAATAATCAACTTTCTATATAATACTGGATTATACATTGTATAAAATAATGAGTAAATTTAGAATTTTTAGACATTTCTAATAGATTCAGATAACAAAGATTCTTTTAAAAACTTTTGCATCAAACTTTTCAACAATGCATGAAAATCTCCAGCAATAAATGGCAACATTGGTTTATCAGTTTGATAAAGTGTCAGAAAACGTTCAACTTCCCGAACAATAAATATAAAAAAATTGCATTTAGTAGAAAAAAGTACATCTTTTGGACACATCTGCACCATATCAAAAGTTTTGGTACCAGGATTAGGAAACATTTTTGTTTTGAACAAATGACATATATGTTTTAAGATACAGTAACATTTCAAGCACTCTGTTGAAAACACATATTTTCTTACTATCAATGTTTGCAAAACTTTAAAAGAAATTTTATGCCTCTAGGCCAAGGTTATCAATGTCATCCCAACAAGTGTGTGAGTCTTTAAATAGTCTGTAAACTGCACTTGCTGTTACCTCAACTTCTAGAAATGAGGAACATCCATGTCTGTAAACATTGTGTAGAATGTGTAGGCTGCAGCTTCTGACATTTACAATATTTGAATGATGTTCACCTTTTAAAAAATTAGCCATTTTAGTCAAAACAGACCAGTTCACATTTGGGCCATTCATTGACAACTGGAGTAAAACACTTGTTTCTAATTCTAAGCACTTCTCATTCACTTTTACAAACAAAATATCTCCAGCTGAATAACCTAAAATTCAGATGGGTAATACTGTGTTTTAACTGTATCATCATCCCAAAATCTTGCATCGCAGTCCAATTGTTTTGTCTGCAGATGATTATTTAAGTTTTCATCAAAGAGAAGCACATAATTAGAAACATTTTTAACTTTTTCTTTCAATAAGTTTGAAAAATAAGTTTCAATTCCAAAAACTAAAATAAGAACACTTTTTTTTAGCACAACTGAATTGCTTTGCAATAGCACTGTCTGGAAACATTGCTTGAAAGAGGCAATTTATATTGTTACCAGAACTGTAGCTGAATCCGTTGTTTAAAACTTTAAGGGTCCATAGAATTTCAGCCTTTAAAACTTCTATTGAAAATTCAAATGAATCGAAAATTTCAGAGCATGTTTTGGGTTCACATTCTCTAACAAGATCAGCAGAAGTGAAAAAATCTTTTAAATGAGTAGATTTTTTAGCATATATAGCTTATTCTAATAAATATATATGCTTTTTCTCTTTCATATGAAATATAATTGCCGATTCGCCCATATTTTAAATACAGAAGTCTTTCTTGCAAAACAGACAATAGGCATGTGTTTTTTCTGAACCACACAAAAGCCAATTTTTGTGCACTGGTCATTGAAAACACACTTTCCATTAGGCATATTAAATAGTTTATTTCAGTCTTTATTTCATTAATAAACAAATTTATCCCGATTTAATTTAATTATACGCAATTTTAATTACGGGAAACATGGAAAGTATGTTTTAACTAAAAATTTTTATATTTAAATATTAATATTCAAAGAATTTTATACAATATAAGGAAAACAGCAGCAAATAGAAAAAGAATCAATTAAAATCGTCTGTCTTAATAGCGCAACATATTGATTTTGTTTGGTGGTTATTTCACTTCAATTCACTTTACATAAATCTAAATACTACTAAACCTAATAGCTGAACTAAATCTTGAAAATGTTAATATAAGAAAACAATGAAGAATTCAAAAATTGAATATCGATCATTCTGCCATCTAGCGGCAATATTAAAAACTAATACTGTATTAAGTTTTTGGACAATTTTATTGAAAATCTTAAAATATTAAAACAAAAAATTCAAAAAATTATAAGATTTTCTAAAAAAAAAGAATAAATGTATCAAAGTACAAAAAAATTCCAGGAGTAATTTACGATTTTCAAGGAATCAAGTCAAAATTCTAGGAGTTTCAAGGGCCCTTAAAATTTTTTTTGGAATTTAAGGAGTTTCCTGGAGTTGTGCAAACCCTGAATAATTTGTAAGTTCCATAAGGATTTTAAATTATGGCAAAAAAAATTGTAGGAATTAAAAATTAAATAAAAAATAAAATTATGCAAATAAAACAATTGATTTTTAATAATTATGGTTTAGGTAGAAAATTCATTACACATACAATACAATATAATGAAATTAACTACAAAAAAATATGCATATGTATTCTAGGTAACATTAAAATCTACTTACTTCTTGTAATTGATGTCTACTAGTAATTTTGTCAGTTTGGAGTAACAAGGAATCTTGGTTATTTTTATCGAAATCACCTGGAAGCATGAAAATATGAATTTAAAAGTTATTTGAAAAACCGACAATTTTAAAAATATTGTTGTACAATTAATGAAGTTTATGAAATTTTTTGTACCTTTTTATAATTTGATAAAATGTTTAAAATTATCTTAACTATAAGTTAAATCTGTATGCCAATTATTTAAAAGGTAAGCAAAAAATATACAAACATAAGACTTAATAATTTGAGAAAAGTTTAATATGTGTAAAACAGTAATAATGAAATGACATATAGTCTAAATCTGGCTTATTTAAAATTGTTGTTTATAAACATTTTTTTTAAAATAAATTTAACATTTTGAATTTTCTTTGACATGAGAATTATAGAAGTTATTAACTTTTAATAATTTCTCTAATATACATATTATTAAATTTCTAACTTACTTCTCTACAAATTTTTATTTTGACTTTTAAAGAGATGTTTTATTTTTTAGACATTTTTAAAAGATAATTTACAATAATTTCTCTCTCTCTCTCTATGATAGAAAACATGTAGCGTTACTTGCTTATTAAAAAATGAAACTCCACAAGAGCAACATTTAATCTTATGTACACTAAACTCTCCCCCACACAATAGGAATGCTCTCTTTCTCCAGAATAAATAAACATTTTTCATCCTTACTAAAAATATTTGAATTAATGTAAAAACAAAATTAAAAATGAAAGAAAAGGTTTTATAAGCACTCAAAAAATTTTTTGTTGCTTAAAATGATTTTGATTTATAAAACTATGTGAAAAAAAGATGCACTGACCATAATATTGTTGTGTAATTTTAATATAATTCACAAGCAAAACGTTAGAAAGAAATCAGTAGCTCAGGAAATGATTACTAAATTGAGAAGAACAATTACAGAAAAATAATAGTATTCCATTGTAATTCCATTCAATATTGAATTCATTAAATTTTATAACAGTTTATGTAAACACATATGAATACATAAAATAAACATTAATCTGTTAAGAAAAATCAGGAGACTATTTAAACAAAAATTGTATTACTTTTATTTTTAATTTTAGAAGCAATAACATACTTTTTTGGAGATTACTGAAATACCAAGATAAACATACTTGTTGTAAGGTTTGAAAGTTTCCTAAACAATTCTTCCAGAGTGTTCTTAGCATCTCTTATCACTTTATGATCTTGAATATGCTCAGCTTCTTCTAGGATACTAATAGCAGTTTTTAATTTTGATAATAAATTATTTTGGGACTGCATCCTAAAATATTTGAATATATTAAATATATGGAAAGTGGATAAAATTTAAAAACTGAAATTGTTAGCAGCTTACCTTAATAGTTTTTCAGCAGTCATGTAAGCAGAAGTCATGCATATTTCTTTATCTAAGGATAAAAAATACAATTCTCGCAGCTAAAATTAAAAAATAGAATAAATGGCAAGAAAAATGTTTCAATCAAGTTTATTTAAATGCAATATTACAAAGATAAAAAAATATAACAATACTCACATGTTTTCCAAGAGGATATTCAGGCAAATCCTTTACAAATAAGTGGAGAAGTTTCAAGAAAATTAAAATATCTTTTTGAGTATGAAACAATTTAAGAATTTCATTGGTTACAAACTCCTGCAGAAATATTCAATACATGAAAAGAAAAGTTAA
Organism: Latrodectus hesperus; assembly: GCA_037975125.1. Lineage (NCBI taxonomy): Eukaryota > Metazoa > Arthropoda > Arachnida > Araneae > Theridiidae > Latrodectus > Latrodectus hesperus. The sequence continues at coordinate 122,986,913 of CM075852.1, forward strand.
CACATTGTCACTAAATTAATTTTAATTAATTTATTTTTATTATTTTTATTAATTAGAACAGATTATGGACAACATAAAATGAAATGTGTTAATAGTAAAATGTTTTTGTGCAAAATATTTTCACTAAGCCATAAAAGTGATAAAAGGTATTTTTTAATCCTTTAAATATACAATACTTTGTTTTAAACATTGAAATTGAATTCCAAATAAAATATTGCTTGATACAATATTATTTAAGGGAACAGATAAAAATATTTATTGAATTCAATTTTTATTTTAAGGGAAAACTATAATTTTTCTTATTATATAAACTGAAAATATCCCTAAACACTGTTTTTCTTTATCATGATTAGAATGTGACTTTAAAATATATTTCTTTAATAATGCAATTTAGGAATGATTCATGAATTGATAAAATTATATGAATTCTTTAAAAATGAACTTGATATTTACATACAATTTTGGATTAAGAAATCTTTTTTGTACAAATGATGAATTAGAAATGATTAAAATAAATTAGATCCTTTAGTATTGTCATTCCGTCTCATAAATAATGTATAAAAATTAACAATTTGTATATATGCAGGATGCGAAGTGAAATGTTTACTTCAGTTTTATTGTCAAACGTTAAATATTTGCTATCAACTACAAAAAAATTTTTTTACATCAAATGCAAATGATGGTTTATTTTTAAATTTAACATAAACATAATCAAAAATAAATGTAACAGTTTAATTTCTAAAATTTATAAGTTCTAAATTTGTATAAGTTCTTCTTTTATCTTTATAAGTTAGTAAAGTTTTACAATTATTATTAAAATTAGTAAGGTTTGCACTTATTTAATTTCCACTATATAATTATTATATAAAATCTTTATTGAATCACAAAAAGAAAAAAGGATATTTAATTGTAAATTTGAGATTTTTTTTTTATATTCCAAAACATTTTGATGAGAAAAAGAGAAAAGTAATAGATTATTAATTATTGTAAATTGTTAGTTTTAATGTATTATATATATAAAACAAAATTAAGATAAAATAGAATTTTATTGAAATACTCAAGTGGCTAAGGACAAAATCAAGTATTATTTAGGACATCAGCTTGAATATTAAGTACCATGAAAGATGTAAAACTAAAGCATAAAATGAGAATGTATAGTTAAAAAACCTCAATGTTGGAGAAATCAATTAGATAAACTCATAAGAAATTAATATGAATAAGAAAAGACTGAAGAGGTCACACAATAGTACACTAAATTGTATAATTCCTCCTGGAAACATTTTATATTGATGAAAAGTACTGTTATACAGAAATTAGCAAGACCTAAGTTCAAACAATAACAAATCATCAGAGTCTTAAATACAGGCTACATTTTTAATAAATACTGATGCAACAAACTTTTCTTTGAATGCACCATACTTATTACTTTACAATATTCAGACATTTATGAACCACTAAACTTGTGAGGACTTGGCTGAAAACTCAATCAAGATCATTTGGTTTATTTAACCCATAAGCTCTAAAGAATATGATCCAAAGAATATTTCCTAAGACAATAGTATGTTTATTAATAAGATCACAATACTGCTCCAAGTAACTATGTCTGCAGTAACAATCTTATTATAACTTTCAAACAATCATAAGTATTTATTTTAATTAATGGTGTCAAAATAAAAAAATCAAAAACTCCAAGTAATTTATTGACTTGTAAATAGAGAAATACAATATATATATATATATGTAGACAGATAAATGGTCTGAGGCTGTCAGCCTAATCTTCATTCTACTCTGTGCAGCACTTCATATAAAGAAAACTGATATTCATTCACTTGAATATACATTTTTTTATAAGATCCTTATACGAGGGCTACTCTGAAATTTTTGAGATACGCGCAGACGAGAATTTACAAAATAAAAATAGCGGTTTAATTTTAAAGTACAAAGTATTTTAACACACACAGAAGATGATTTTTCACTGACTTACTTCAACTTGTTTAGCGTGGAATAAATTTTAAACAGAAGAGAAAATCGAGTTGACGCAAGAACATTTTCGCGCTATGATTTTCTACGATTTCAAAGCAGGATTAAATCACGAAGAATGCGTTCAATGGTTGCAATTAGCATTTGGTGATGAATCTCCAGCTCGTGCTACTGTATTCAGATGGTTTAGAGAATTTAGAAGAGGTCCCAATTTTCTTCAGAATGAAGAACACACAGGAAGGCCGCCGTCGGTAGTAATCCCGGATAATGTGTCTGCCATACGAAAAATGTTAATGGATGATGATCGCTATATCTATCAAATGATACAGAAAGAACTTAACATTGGATCCGCAGCCATACACAAAATCATTCATGAAGAATTACATATGAAAAAAGTAGTTTGCTGTTGGGTTCCCCATAATCTAACTGAGCATCAAAAAGAGGAGCATGTCAGAATCAGTAAAGAAATTATTAATATGCTGAATGATGGCGGCCACCGCATCATTTCTAAAATTGTAACAGGTGATGAAACGTACATACCGTTTTTTGACGCACCAACACGTCAAGAAAGCCAAGTATGGGTCTTTGAAGATGATCCCAAGCTGACAATGGTGAAAAAGCAATGCGCACTGAATAAAGTGATGTATGCCGTTTTCGTCAGAAGTACGGGATTGGTCAAAGCCATCAAGTTGGAAGGACAGAAGACAGTAACAGCAAACTGGTAAACCACTATATGTCTTCCAGAAATTCTACAAGAACTGAATGTTAGGGGACTAATGCTTCACCATGACAATGCATCTTCACATATAGCTGGATTAACAGTTGAGTTTCTTAAACAAAAACAAATTAAAGTGATCGAACATCCGCCGTATTTACCTGATCTAGCTATGCGCTACTTTTGGTTATTCTTTAATCTAAAAAAGAACTTACGTGGACGTCGTTTTCATTCAGAAGAAGAGATTGATGTGGCTATAAATACATTTTTGTCATCTATTCAAAGAAATGAATGGCTTGAGGCATTTAATCTGTGGAAAACTCGTCTACAAAAGTGCATTGATGCTGGAGGAGACTACTTTGAACACACCTAAAATTAAGTATAACTTTAAAAACCTAGTTGTATCTCAAAAATTTCAGAGTGACCTTCGTATCACTGTCTCACTGTAGCTCAGTGGTTGCAGCAATGTTTAAGTGAAAAATTTCAAATTTAATCCCAGCCTTTGTTGAACAACAGATGGCAGATGTTGTACTGCTGCTTTCTACATGCATATCTACCAGTATAGGCCCTTAGCAGTTTTTTCAAATTTTTGATTCCAATATTGAGTTTTTAATAATTTGATAAAATAATGTCATTCTCCAAACTTAAAATGCAATAATTTTCCAGCACATTTAAATTTAAGAAGAATTTACAAAAGAAGCAAATAGAAAAACGAAAATTTCAAGCTTCAAATAGCTGACAAATAAATTAATCAGGATATATTTTAGAAACACTATTTCAATATTTTCTTGGTTATATCCTTCCAAATAAATACAGCAATATTAATGGGGTGATGTATTATTAAATATTATTATACAATTAAAAGATTATTCAATACCTTTCACACATCAAGAATTTCTTTAAATAAAAAATATCCTTAAAGAAACAAAGTATTAAAGTTTACATGCCTATTTATGTACCTAATTTCCATATCATCATAAATTCATATAGATTCATCCCTTAATCCCATTTTTCAATTATGAGATGTAATACAAATATTTCAACAACACTTTTTTTAACATACAATTTACAACATTGTTAAATTTAAGCTTTTATAATTTTTGTTAATGTTTTTATTTTTATTTATTTATTTTTACTCCCAACTTTACTTTTTCAATATAAATTACACATTACTGCCAGTACAATATCCAATAAGTTCCTCATTGGAAAATTATTATTTCTATACAAATTATCACTTAGAATTAAAATAAAAAATGTATGTTTCTTAGTCAACACGACAGAAAAAAATGCTCCTATTTTTTAATGAGATGTACATTTTAACATTAATATTGCTTTACAAAACCTACTCTGACATTTTAGTTAAAGCAAAAAATTAACAAAAAGGTGCATCAACATTTCGGCTAATATATGTGAAATAAAATAGAAATCATTTTTAAAAACTGACATACGTGCTTTAGATAACATTTTAAAGAGTTAAATAAGGTTACTATTTATAAGCGTGAGTAATGATAATTGTTTCTGAAATATCAAGGGGGTGGGGAATTTGAAGAGGATTAACGTACCTTACAGAGGCAAACACTTAAGAAATTATTGATGCATTAAACAAGTTTCAAAGAGCTTACAAAAAAATTTGCTATTAAAAGTAAATAACTGGATAACTGGATATTAAATAGTAAATAACTGGAATATCAAATGAAATAAAATTTCAATAACAATAAGTAAATATAACATGTAAAAATTAAATTCCTTCTCATTACATATAGATTCCACCTGATTTTATTTGATTGCAAACATTAAATGTAAAATTTAATTCCTTTTTTTTATTTTAAAGAAATATATAATAAATTAAAACTCACCTTTAAATCTGATGATTTATTTAGGGATGAAACTAAACTAAGATTATTTTCAGCATATCTGCAAGAAACTTATATATTCAAGCTTTTAAAGAAAGACATCTAAATAATCATATGTACAAATATAATTAATAAATTTCCCAAATAAAGAAATATCATAAAATAAAAAACAATTTTTTCGAAAGTTTGGTTAAAATAAACCATATTAAATCAATATTGATAAGAGACAATTATAGAACAATACTCACTGTCTGAATGATGGAATGGTTTTTAACACCTGTAAGTCTTCCTTGTTCAAATTATGTATATTCTTATAAATTTCAGATTCATGACAGCATAAAGCAGCCAGACTGTTTCCATGAAAATGTTCAAGAAGTGAATACTGGGAAAAAAGTAAAAACAATAGGATAAAATGTCATGTATTTGCATTATAAAATATGTTACTAAATACCTAACTAATATAACAGTAAATATTAATTTGCAAATAGTCTTTCATTAGTTCATATACAAATGAATTTAGTACATCATCGTATTAATAAAAACTGAAAAAAAAAAACTGTTACATTTATAAAATTATTGAAACTCATATAATTAATAATATTAATTATATAACTTTTAATATTATTAATTTATTATTAATAGTAATATTAATTATATTACTATTAATAATATTAATTATATATTAAAATTATTTCCAGTATAAAAAAATAGGTGTGAAAACAATTTTGCAATCTTTTTTTTCTTATTTTTAAATCAACACTTGCATCCATGTAGTGAGAACATTTTAGTTAAACAATACTTAATTGGATAATTTATGGAAGAGTCTAAAAAATAATTCTTTAAGCCAGTGTTTTTTGAATCGTAAAAATAAATGAAAAATAAACAATATAAAAATTTCAGCCTGTTATAAAACTTTGCTCAGAGAGTTATGAAATATTTAATACAAAAACCAATATTGAATCAGTGAAATTTATAAAAAGTTGAAATAAATCAGTAGAAAACACTTAGCAGTAGTACAATAATTTGAAAATTTTTGTTATCAATAAAATTCTTACATTAAAATGCATGCTTCTAATGGATATCACGCTAATTATTATTTCAAATAAAAATACGATTTCAATATGAATAATGGTTTTCTCTAAAAGTCATAAAACTAGTCAGTAATAAAATAGGATTTCTAATTAGAAACACATTCATTAAAAAGAAAACATTTTTAATTAAAAAGAATAAAATTAATATTTCTCTGATTAACATACATTTTTATACTGTATTTTAGAAAGTATTTATTTCTAAGTATTATTTTATAAGTATAGAAATAGTATTTTAATAATAGTATAGAAATAGTATTAATTTATAAGTACAGAAATTTTATAGTATAAGAAAGTATTTATTTTTAATTAAAAAGAATAAAATTAATATTTCTCTGATTAACATTCATTTTATACTGTATTTTAGAAAGAGAATATCTGGTTTTACACTGTGACAAATATAAACTTTCATAAATAGTTAAATCAAATCTATATTAGCTTTGAACAGAGCAATTTTAATGAGTCATAATCATAGTACATCAAATGCAAAGGCTTCAACTGCTTTAATCAAAGAAGCAATCTTCCAAATGATTTATTTCGTGTTAATATTTTTATAAGAATTTCAGTTTACCTACTTAGTACTTTATCTGATAGCAAATTCTGTAATAAGGGAATTACTAAATTAAATACTAGGCTGATATTATTTATTTCAAGAATATCAATAAAAAATTGTATAAAAATTATCAAATGGCATCATATTGAAACAAGGTTCATCATTACATACATAATCGTTTAATTTTTGTCAGCAAAATGAGGTTATTATTAAACAGCTTTGAAAATTGACGAATTTAAAGGGATTAAAGGAGCTCCTGAAAGATTTAAACCTTTTATTAGAAATCGAGTTGAAGAGGTTCACAAGTTATCATCACCATCGAGTTGGTATCACTACCCAGGTGCAACAAATCTTGCTGACATTGTTTCTAGAGGGGCTAAAATTCCTCAACAGCTTCAAGACCCTTCTTAACTACATAGACCTGAGTGGCTACAACAGCCTGAAGAGTACTGGCAACAATTTGAAAATATAGGGGTAATAAGAACTGACGATCTCGAATATAAGGAGAAAGTTAATGAGGTCCTCTGAAATGAATGCCTAGTAGAAGAAATGACAAATCCTATTGATATCAGCAAATACATTAGTTTTGAAGTTTGACCTCTGGCAGCCCAATAAAAATTAGCCTTATTGTGAAAGTTGTTGGGTAAACAGTTCAAAAGAGAAAGCGAAGGACAGCTTGTCAAATTAATAAAGTCCATAAAAGCTCCTGAAGGACACAGGGTAGAGTAGGGCGTGTTGACCACACCGATACAGCTAAAGTGTCCCTGGAGAAAGTCATGTCCAGTCAAAATTCTGAAATTGGCTGTGAAAATGGAGCGTGGAAGCCACATTGGGAGCAGAGAGTTCAACAGGGAACCCCAAGCCTTGTCTTTAGTAATTTCTAGGGGGCACCATGTACAGGTGAGACACCCCCCCTTGTGGCATAAATGGAAGCAGTAGTACCTCCTGGACCTGAAAACTGCTCATTCAATGTAAAATCCTCAAAACATTTGAACTATTATAAATACAGGGTCATCTTTTTTAAAGTAACACAGTGTTTGGAGCGCCGTGTAGCGTGATCTAATAGCCGAAATGGCACCAAATTTGGCATTTAGACTAAACAAAACACGGGAATAAGGATTCCGTGAAAAAATTTTGATTTTAAAAATCGCCGCTAGGGCATTTTGTGGCGTTTTACAATGTATAATTTGTGAGAAAAGAAAAATAAAAACACATACAATCGTGCAGTTAAATTTTTAATGTTTATTTACTACATTAACTTCCCAATTGAGGAATTAGACCACATTCAATGTGAGCACCGTTCTAAAAAAATTTAAAATTAGTGGTGTAAGATGCTTAGCTAAGTGTGAGTTCCTCTAGTTTATATCATATACACACACACACACACACACACACACACACACACATATATATATATATATATATATATATACAGATATATATAAAACTTAAATATTCTACTAAAAGTTACGTTTAAAGAATGAACACTCTTGAATTTCTTTTCATTCATTCCAATTTAAAATAATGATTTCTTGATATCCAAGTTTTTGTTTCAGGAATTTAAAATAAAATTAAATTATTTCTTTAGTTCAATGAATTTTTGTACATAAATATTTTACTAGATTTTATACAGTATATTTCTAAAAACAATCATGTAATTTACCCATTTCATATTTCTGATATTTTGTCTTAAAAAAATTTAAAAAAACGTTAACTTACTTTTAGAAGGTAAGACAGATTTGAAATGGAAAAGTCATAGTAGAGTACAATATCAGTAATTAATTTAAACACTTTAGGACCTAATTTAAATGGTATATCAGGAGAAATAACAACCTGGAAATAAAATTTAAAGTCAATAAAAATCATAAATCAAAAGATATTGTCCACATTTCTGTCTGCTAAATATTAATAGTATAAAATAGGATTATCAATTTCAAATACTATCATAGGTGAATAAACAAAATATAAGACTTGGAGGAATGTGAAAAGAAATTACTATTAAATATAATTTTTACTATAATATATCTTTTTTTTTTAAAGGAAGTAGTATAAGGCAAAATAGGAATTATTGCTTGATTTCTTTTCACTAGTTACTCTAAATGTGAATAAAAAAACAATAAATTATCTCAAATATTGATCAGACATGGTGCTTCTTCAAACTGAGTTAATAAAAAAACCCGCTGGGTTATGTTAATACAGAACACATATAATATTAATAAAAAATATTTTATAGTTGCATTTGATATTGTTAATATTAGGGTAAAAATTTATTTTTAAATACAGGTGGTAATCAAAATAATGAAAAATTAAATTTGAGGAATATTTTACTGATATGACATAAGACCACATTTGACGTTATTACAGCTTAGATTTACTTGAAAATACAATCCTACAAATAGTGAATAGTGTTTAGAGGAATATTATCCCATTATTTATTGTGAAAGTTCTAAAATAGATGTCAATGGAAGGGATCAATTTAAGATATAATCCTGTAAAATAGTTCTTAATGGTCCCATTATACTGGCCAAAGCAAATATTAGACTGAATTCTTTAGCTCATCAAACTTCGATTGAACGAGCATTCCAAATACAACAGGTGATGATGCTTTTGTTTTATAACTATAAATTTTATTTACACAAAAAAGTTTAATTAATTTATTTCATACATATGAAAGAAAAACTAGTATTACATTTCATCTTTATATATTCAAATCTAAAAATGGAAGAGGTTACTCAGTTTTACAAATACCTAAAACTATAAAACAATATGTATTTCTGCATTCCTAGGGAAATAGTAAGAATAATTACATTAATTATTAAAATATAAAAAACACTTCCTTTATAAAAATGTTCATTAATAAAGAGTTAATACTTTATTTACACCATTTTCTTCATGTAATTTCAATATTTTTCTAAGTCAAAAATCGTCACACCTTTTCTTAGTAAAAAATAAATTTTCCACTAAATCTCCAGTTAGTATTTTTTGAATTATTCTTGTAGTATTTTCTATCTCATTTTGTAAAGTCAGAGTGATCCTATTAAGAGAGCGTGCAGCAAATACTTAAAATAAATTCAAAGATAAAATTAAGCACATCAATAACTTCTACATTTTCTATGCTTTTTCATGTTTTTATATTAAATGTAGAAATATTTCATACCTACTTTTCACTATAAAAAAAAAAAGATTTTTTTCTTAAAGCGAATTTTCTTCTTAAAGCAAATTTCGAAACTGATTTTTCTAATTTTGAACATATTAGTTACATTTGGTGGATTTCTTTAATAGTTTAATACTAATAAAAAATTATAAAATGCAACAAGAAAATATAAAATTTTTTGAATAAACAAAAAACAAATATATATATAAAAGTCAGAAAACTTTCTTGTTGGTAAATTATTTTTTGGAACAAGGAAAAAATGAGTCTTGCGAAAAATCTTCATTAATTATAAAAAAATTTGCATTTTTAATAATTTATTATTGGTTTCTTAATTTATGAATTATTCTTGATTTAGTAATATATATATATATATATATATATATATATATATATATATATATATATATATATATATATATATATATATATATATATATATAAAGATCTTTTACTGCTGATACAATGATAATTACATGCCTACAAATAGTACACTTGGCAACAATATATTGGCACAACTCAACAAGCTATTGTGTTAATAGTGACGAATTGGGAAATATTTTGATATCATTTCATTTTTTAACAGTTTCCTTAGTTTTGAAACTGAATATTTTAACAATATAACATTACAAAATTTTAATGAATTAAGCTTTTAAATCTCATATATTTATATGAATATTACACAATATTTTTAATTAATTATTTTTACAAAAATAAATAAAAACAAAACAACATAACATTTTAATAAAAAATATTATAGCTCATATTTTTTTCGAAGATCAAAATGTCATTATTAAACTGTAAACAGAGCACTTTTTAGGCCATTAGTTTAATATCACATGTAATGATGTCTAGAAAAAGGTTCCACATTGTTGCAGAAGTTGCTAAAATCAATGTATTCTTCAAAAAATTACAATAATTTTATATAATTTTGAACCTATATAAGCCACGACATAAGATGAAAGGCCCGATATAAAAATTCCTAATAAGATAAGTCATGTTTAAAAAATTTTTATGTATGATCTATCTAGTAAACATAATGACTTCTAAATATTCTTATTAAAAAAAAGAATATTTTTAAAAAATTAACAGTAAAAAATTTATAATTAAAATTGACCATTTTTAAAGTTGAAGTGCTTTAGTTTGAATATCAAATACTTTGTAACAATTTGATATTATAGTAAAAAAAATTTATATCAGTCTATTAACAATGCAAAACTGAAGAAATTTTAAAAATGCAGCTAGAAATTGTTTTTTTCTTTCCATTTTGATAGAAAATCTTAGATATCATGGAATAAGAAAATTCAGTGTTTCAGAACAGAACCAATTTGTTTATACAACAATTTTTAAGTGGGAAGAGTAGAAAGGAAATATTCGAAAACTTTTATGATAAATAAATTATAAAAGAAGTAACTATTTTAAAATTTTGAATTTGTATTTTTAACGAAAAGATCAAATGACTTAATGCTCAACTCAACATCTCAGTTTCAACTTTTTGCAGCATAAATTATATACCTAAGAAAAACAATTAAAAATTATTGAATAGTTTCAAATTTAAACATTACACAGTTTATATTTTTTAATGTTTTCATGCCAAAATGGCAACCATTATAAATAACAATAATTAAAAAGATTAAAGTCTTCATATCAAAGCCAAAGAAAACAGAAAAATCTAAACTAACAAGTCCTATAACTAATTTAACATTTCATGTAACAATAAGTTCATAGCAAAGCAATGAACATAAATAGAACTACATGCAGAAAGGATTAGTAGCAATAATAGATAATAAACATAAGAATAATAGAATACATAAATAATGAGGATAATATAAATTTTTTGTAAGATTTGTAAAATAGTTAATATCAAGTTATAATTAAAATTTGTCAAAAATTATATACAGTTCTGTATTTATAAATAAGTAGTTACATATTCACATTAGGATGAAAAAGTTTTAATTAAAAAAGCATATATGTACTTCATCAAAGATTCTAGTAATGTTATCAATTGCAGGGATTGAATGAAATGTGTATGCTTCCAAACATAAATATGCTTCTTGAGATAAAATGTTGTACAAATTCACCATTGTAGAAGCCATACCAAATATTAAAATAATAGGTAATCTATCAGAGTACAACCTGAAATAAAGTAGGATAATACAATGAAATATTAACAAATAGACACACAACAAATTTTATTATATATATAAATAATATTTAATATAAAAATAATTACTTTATTTTTTCTTTCCCAGTTTGAATTTATTACTTTTTCTCCAAACTGGTTAATACATGATTCCTTTACAAAAAATTCTCTAAGAAATGGTGAAATAATCATGAAAATATTTTAAAGGTTTATCCATTCATTAATTGCATTTTCACAAATAAATTTGCAATATGTAAACTTATAAATTTGAAGGCATAGATGCATGTAACTGCAATTACTTGGATTGAGAATATACAGTAAACTCCCAATTGTTTGCAAGCAATTTATCTGTTTTGTGAATTATGTGTGATGTCTAAATTTAAAAAAAACTTTTCCATGCTTAATAAAGAAGTGTTTTAATGTAAACAAATAGAATCTTTTAAATGAGTTCCTTAAGAAGTAAATTTGTAAGATGTGATAATTCAATTATTCTATAAGTAATAAGCATGTTCACATTGCATATTGTGTGTATAAATTGTTCAAAGCATACTTGAAATCAAATTATCAATGATAGCTGAGCCCCTCAAACTCGTAATAAATTTAAGTTTACAGTACAATTATCTTAAAATGCAGAATAATAATAAATGGGAAAAATTTCATAACAAAGTAAAATTTATTCTCTTTTATACAAAGACTTATTACATAAATTGCTTTCTTTTTAGTAATTAATACAACTATCTATAAAATTTAACAAGTATGATTACTATAAATATAAAATGCATTCAAACATGATTAGAAACAAATATTAAAAATAAATTATTAATAAGTACGTTTTTTACAAACACCTCATGCAACTTTTTTTAATTTATGACATTTTTAACCAGATATTAAAAGATCTTAATATATTCATATAGAAAAAATTTTATAAAAAATTCTAATGAAGAATTCAACAAAATAAGAGACAAGTAATATTCATTTTTTTAAAACTATTATAATATAATTTAAGAATATAAAAAGATTATAAATTCTCAAAATATTTATTTATTAAACATTATTCATTTTGAAAACAAATCAGAATTTCCAACTGTTAATATACCTTACTCTACTCTCAATAAGCATCATTTTTAATAACATTAATTAAAATTCAAATATGGCATGTGGTATAAATACCTTTTTAAAATCCTCTTATATATATTGGTCTTACAGTATATTTAATTTTAAAGCAGAAAATCTACACATAGGAAAAATAATACCTTTCAGAAATTAAATTTTAGGATTCAAACTATATATTTACAAATACTAATAAGGAAAAACCTTACACATTTACTTTTGAACATGGATGACAAACTATACTCTTTCATGAATAATTTATTAACAGGAATTCCTTTATAATTTTTTCAATGTTTAAAAAAATTATTTACAAAAAATAAATATTAACTAATAACAATTAAATGGAAAACTAAGTGTTGGGTTAAGTTTTAATAGAAATAAGTAGTGTGACCTCAAACTTTCAACATGGGGAAAAAAATTCTAAAACATCTTGTTTAATGAGTGGTTGGTGGGTTGGGTTTTGAGGCACAAGGTCCAAGAATGGACATATTGCACTGGTGTGAAATGAATGTCGCGATATTAATTAAATTTTATAACACGAAATCATAAACAATGTACAGAATGATCTTTTACATTCAATACAGAAATCTGACAGAAAACATACTTAGTGATAATGATGAGTCTTTCCAGCAACTCTGTATGAAAGCTTTCAACATTTTGTATCAGAACAACTATTGGCATAACTGTTACATCTATACCTCGCTGTTTTTTCTTAGGAGATTTAGCATATTGCTTATTACTTTTTACCTGTATAAAATAAAAATATCCTTAAAATATAGCAAATTTTTTAGTAATAAAAAAATATGTTAAAAGTTAGTAACATTGTACTAACAAAAATATTTTATTAACATATTAATAAAAAAATTATTATAACTATTGCAATGATTTCAGAGTTCTTTTATCCTAAAAATATTTTTTATAAATCATTAAAGTGAATAAAATAAGATATCAAAGTATTGGCAATGTTTGAAATTCTGTGTAAATGTCATTACATTAAAATCAAAATTTAAAATATGAATAGCTGTATATAGCAGACATCAAAACTGCTGTATTATTTCAAAGAATTTTATAAAAATAATTGTTTATGTTATAATAAAATAGTTTTCAAACTAAAGCAGCAAAAAAAAATCATTACTTTATTTAATAATGAAGATCTATCATATTGCAACAACAGAAATTTAAATACTAGTTCATTGTTAGAAGAAATTATTAAAATATCAATTTTCGTTATATGTATCCAATAATTAAGAAGCTTCTATTGAATAAATTATGTAAAATGTTCTTCAGAAAGTTATTATAAGAAAATAGTGAGAAAGAAGATTTTCATTTTAAAAGGATCAAAAGATTAGACTTTGCAAATAATAAAATTAATAAGTTTCAAAATAAACAGTAATTCAATATTTTAGATTTGATTAGTTTGCCACTCAACAGTAATGTTTTGCACACTATGGCAAATTAACTAAGACCTATAATTTAAAGTAGATTCTGAATCATTACAAACATCTAAGCTCAAGGTGGGATTCAAACCCACAAACTGTTAAACTGAAAGCCAGAGTATTATATAATCATTTGATAACCATATCAGCTTAATATTTTAGAAAATCATATGAGACAATAGATGTGGAGAAGATTAATCATCAAATTAAAAAAATTTAATTTAAACTACAGCAGCAGATAAGTTTACATTTTGACAGTGTGTGATAAAGAACCTAATAGCTATCTAAACCTATAACATCCATGCATCTTTCTTAACATTAAGGCTTCTTTATAGATTGTCATCTCTGAGATCCTCACATTCCTCACAGCTGTATTCCTGCTATTCTAGAGAGGAGAAGCCTAAAAATTTTCCCATATCCATCTAATAGATGATCATGCAGAAAGCAAAGGTATAAAGGTATAACGTTTCCCAGCATTCAAAAGTGGCTGGAATCAAAACCAAGTTTTTTAACTCTGTGAAATGGAATAGGCCAAGGTGAGCCCAGAACAAAGATCAACTGCTTGAAAAATGGCTATGGTCACATTCATACAACTGAGTTTGGAGATATATATCTAATATAACAGAGTTAGTAACTTTTACTGCATCATAGATATAATGAGAACAATTATGCACATTAAAATAGAGTGTTGCATAAAAAACTAAATCTTTGACTGGAAATGAAATTCATGTTTCTACATTAGAATAACACCAATTATTCTAGATAATTTAAAATATGTTATCATAGACTATATCCCATTACTTGTAAATAATCATGGGATTTCTAATATAATATTATTACATTATCATTTTATATATTTAAAACTTAATAATATAATTTGTAACTATTTTAATTATAACTATTACAAAATAAAAAAAAATTATATTGGAAAATTTTCCTGTTCACAATGTATCCAATTGAATTGTGTTTCTTTTCCAAGAAGCAACATTAGTTTGTGTTAATCTAATTAAACTGACTGACTAATTAATTTCAAAATATCATAAATATATAAGGTTTCTTTAAATTTTATTATTACTTTTTTATTTTAAGACATTTTCTAAAGCTTAATTATAAGAGAGAATATTTAAAACAGTACATAATTTACTTTAACATACTTCAAATTTTTGAAAAATAAAAATGAACAAATAATTGAAAATTTCTATCTTAATGATTTCATGATTTCTTAATTACTAATAGGGAAATTATGCCAATTAAAAATTAATACCAAACAAATCTTTACTGCATGTAAAACTTCACAATAAAATTTAAATGAATATATAAAGTTTACAACTTAATTTAATGATTACAAATACAGTAATTAACATAATTTTTAAAGTTCAATATATCATCTTGTATTTAATTTACAGTATTTGTTCATCTCATATAATGGCAGGCATCCCATAAGTACTAATGATAGTTTATTTTCTTCTTAACAGACATTACAAATTGTTATTTTCTGCTGCAATTATTTTAATTACTAAGAGCAAATCAAGGTTTTTATTTACCAGTCTAAAACAACACTGTCCAAAGCACGGCCTGCATTTCATCTTTGTGCAGTCCGTGGTTGGGTTTTTAATATTATAACAGAAGAATAAATTTTTGTATTTTTTTAAAATTTTGTTGGTAGAAATGATTTTATTTTTTTATATGGTATTATAAATAAATAACTAAAACATAGAATAGTATTTGTACATACGTATTTGTGAGTTCCATCCCGACTCGTGTCTTGCGACTTATTCACGGGCCCTCAGTAGTCTGTTTCCACTCAAGACAGTTGTACAGCTTTGATTTTTTCAAAAGCTGTCCAATTTGAAAGGGGAGGACAATAAAATTAAAATTGCAACTGATTGATTTATTAGATTGCGTATCAGTACCCTACTAACCGTCGGGCAAGACACCTTGCCAAAATATCGCACGAACGGAGAGTGAGACAACATTGGCCGTTGATTGTCATTTGATGTGACAAATGTTGTGTAGCTATTTAGTAATCGTAGTGGTTGTGTGTAATTCAAGCTTATTCCTTCATTTATTTCTTTTGTCAATTTAAACTTATGATTTAAC
Organism: Latrodectus hesperus; assembly: GCA_037975125.1. Lineage (NCBI taxonomy): Eukaryota > Metazoa > Arthropoda > Arachnida > Araneae > Theridiidae > Latrodectus > Latrodectus hesperus. The sequence continues at coordinate 123,003,042 of CM075852.1, forward strand.
TAAAGAGTAAACAGAACTCTATTATGTAAAATAACAAGCCTCATTGTGTCTGCAAAGAAGCGAAAAGTAAGTGATGAAAATCGCGTATTGAATGAAAAATGGGAATTAAACCATCTGATTTGCAACAATAACGATAAAATTCAGTGTATGATTTGTATGTGTTTTGTTGGTGAATAAGGAATACAGTGTGAAAAAGCACTAATAGAAAAGTATAAAAAACATATCGATGAGACAAGAAAAATTATTGCAGCCGAGTATGAAAAAAAATTAATACATCAAACAAGTATGTTTTCAAAAGTAAGTACAGATGAAGAACAAAGTTTGGCTGCGCCTTATAAAGTTAGCTAAAGAAAAAAGTATGATTCAGTGATGGGATATTAATGAAAAAATGCACAATTTCAATGGCTCAACACTTCATGCAGTCAAAGTTGTTGTAAAAGTTTGAATCTGTGGCATTATCACCAAACAGTGGTGCGACTAGTAGATGATATGAGCAAATATGTTTCCAAAAAATTATGTGATTGCATTTTTGATTGCGAATACTACTCAATATGTTTGGATAAAAGCATCAACCAAACAGATATCAGTCAATTGTGCATTAATATTTATTTGTTGCATTTCAAAAGATTTTATTATTACAGAGGAAATGTTAAATTTGATACCATTACCTGGAACAACTAAAGTGCAGATATCAATCTAGCTGTCAATAAAACTATCATAGACTACGGAGGATTTCAAAAATGCTCTTGCATTGTAACTGATGGAGCAAAAGCTATGTCAGGAACATTGATAGGATTATCGAGACTTCTTAAAGAAAATGGCAATTAATTGCCCGTTATTTCATTGCATCATACACCAGGAAGCCTTAAATGGAAAATCTTTGTGCCAAACAAATGCCATGAAAGTTGTTAGAATAACAAATCTCATTAGAGACGGAAACAAAGTTTTTTAATCTGCTTGGCGAGCGTTTCCCCAAATTAACCAATCTTGGCTTAAAAATGGATGATGTGCAGTACCTATCTTTGTGAAAGTACGTATTCCACAAAGAATTTTATAAAATCTAAATATAGATATTCACTGTCAGATAACTCACTTACACATGCACTGTATCTGGCAACAACTTATATTAATGTTGATGCTGAAAGGATTGTAAAAGATAAATAAACGAATCACTAATACAATTTAATGTAACAGTTACATAGTAACTATATTAAACACTATTAAATCTTTCCTTTAAAAAATGTGTTTTTTATTTGTGTTGCCCTCCAATCTGTTTAGTAATTTGTATGCCTGGAATCAAATTTGGTCTGGACATCCCTGGTCTAAAACAAATATCACAAACCATAATTTAAAATCACATCATATGTTAAATATCACTGATGAAGAAACTAAAAGCTACGTAAGTACCGACATATAAGTATTTTCATTTATATCTATAATTTTATCAACCAATTTAAAATAACTTTTTTATACTGAAATTTTAATTAAAATAAAACTAACTGCATTGAGGACACTAAAATTCTAGCAAGTAATAAGACAAAAACCATTTACATAAAACAAAATATAATTTTAACAAAATGCAAATGGCAATAGAAAGATAACAAAAAATATTAATAAATGGCTAAAATGTGACAGGAAAACATAATAAAAATAAATAAATGAAGAGATATAATAACTGAAGTTTACACATAAATAATGGATGTTTTACAAGATACAAGTCTGTTATAAGAAACTGTTTCAATAGTAACAAAGACAAAAGGACTATAATAAATTAATACATAAAATAAATTTTGAAGAATATAAAGAAAAATAGCTTTATATTAATATCCCAAACTGGTTGTAATATTTTAAGGATATTTAATATAAATGCTTTTATTTATATTTGCATGAATATTCTAAGCAATATGAAAATGTTAGCATCGAAACCATTTCATAAAATGCTACCTATATGTATATCTATTTTAAATTTGATTACACATACTCCTACTTAAAAGCTACACCATAAAATTATAATATAATACATATAATAATAATATACAATAAAATGTTGGTCCTTATAAAATATTTGGTTATTTTATAAACTTTTCTTAAAATAAAATCTAAAAAGAATTTAAATTCGCAACTTTATAAAATAATTTCAATTTCTTCTTATGAAGTTTTAAATGATTATGAACATACAAATGATTAAATGTTAAAACTTATTAAGCAAAATTACATAAGTAAACCTGAACACAATGAGTTAAATGCACTAACTTTCTCAAGAAAACTTTGATAAAACTCATATAATCTTGCAAAAGAACATTCGTCTCTCTTTGGCAAACAGCAGTCTTCAACATCTAAAAACTGAAAAAAGTTTTCTCTTATTTAATAAAATTTATAATAAATCACAATTATATAATTTATAAATTATTTACAATTGGGTGATATTTTCACAATAATGTATTTAATTAGATAAAATATGATTATGTTAATTTGATAAGTATAGAGGAATAAATTCAGTAGAAACTCAAATTTAAGAAACAGTTTAGCAAATTTCTTAATATAATAAATTTTATCTCAATAAAATTTTATATGAAAATTTATTCAAAGTTGATGAAAGTTCCTTATTTTAATAAAATCTTAAACTAGATTTTATTTCTCTACTTTATCTATCGAAGTACAAAAATTTGCTTGCAAAAAGTATTTTCGATCAAAATAATGATTTTTATTATTTACATATAAAATTTAGGATTAAACAATTCGTATACCAAAAGATTATAATTTTTATAATCTTTATTAAATAATTGGTAACAAAAAATTGTGATAAAATTAAATCCCAGCAATAAATTTGTTTCCAT